>PVLC010018030.1:0-31169 GCA_004027655.1 Graphiurus murinus
CTTTTCCTACAGACTTCCAATAACCCCTCTCTCTAGCAACCCGACTTCCACTAGCAACCCACAATCTTTCTTCCCAGGACTTCCCCAGCAACCCAGCCAACCTCTTCCCAACCGCTTCTTCTTCCCAACCACTTCCTCCCAGAACTTCTCCCAGCAACCCAGCCCAGCAACTTCCCAACCAGCCTTTCCCCAGCAGCTCCCTCTCTAGGCGAGAGGTGGAGGCTTTTAAAGCTGTGCAGGGCCTAAGCCACGAGGCGTCTCATACAGCTCTCACCTGGGCCGGCCATGAGTCGGGCGTGCTGGTGCATGTGCTCTGGCGTGGCACAGCCCCCAGGCGCCATCTAGAGGCGAGGTCTAGCCGGCCGAACTAGGCCCCCGACAGTTCCTTTTACTAGTAAAAAATGACCTGTTTATCTCTTCTGATAAGCTTAGGCTTGAAGTCTAATTTATCTGATATCATGTTTGCTACTCCTGCTTGTCTTTGGGTTCCATTGGCATGGAATACCTTACTCCAGCCCGTCACCTTTAGCTTGTGGGAATCTTTGCTTGTAAGATGTGTTTCTTGTAGGCAGCATATAGATGGATTCTGGGTTTTGATCCATTTTGCCACCTTGTGCCTTTTTATTGGGGAGTTGAGACCATTTATATTCAGTGTGATTATTGAGAGATGATTTTTAAATCCTAACATTTTGAGTTTTGAATTCTGTTTTTGGTGGAGTTTATTCTTCTTTGCTTAGTTGTTTGCTACCTGGAAATTATTGTTTCTCTGGTTCTGACGTTTACTGGTTAGTTCTTCTTTGTAGTTAATCTCTTTAAGTAGTTTCTCTAGTGCTGGTTTGGAAGACATAAATTCTTTCAGTTTCTGTTTGTCATGGAAGGTTTTTATATCCCTGTCAATTTTAAGAGAGAGTTTTGCTGGGTAGGAGAATCTTGGCTGCAAGTTGTTTTCTTTCAGAGTTCGAAATATGCTACTCCAGCCTCTCCTGGGTTTTATGACTTGATTTGGGAGGTCTGGAGTGATTCTAATTGGTTTGCCTCTAAATGTTACTTGGCCTTTTACTTTTGCTGCCTTTAAGATTCTCTCCTTAGCCTCTACATTGGTCGACTTGATTATTATGTGGCATGGTGAGGCTCTTCTTTGGTCTTTTCTTGAGGGAGTTCTGTATGTTTCCTGTACCTGTGTGTGGACTTCTCTTTCTATGTTTGGAAAATTCTCTGTTATTACTTCTTTGAAGAGATTGTTTATTCCATAGGTTTCAGCTTCTAATCCCTCTTCTATGCCTATTTTTCTTAGATTAGCTCTTTTAAAAATGGCCCAGATCTCTTCTATGTCCGATTCATGCTGTCATATTTTTTTTCTAAATTATATACTGTAGATTCGCTTTTAGAGTGGTCATCTTCTAAGAGTGATATTCTATTTTCCATGTGATCTAATCTGCTATTTAAAGTTTGTATTGATGTCTTCATTTCAGTTATTTCATTTTTCACTTCCTTCAATGCTTCCCTTTGGTTCCTTTTCAGGTCATCAAATTCTTTGTTTATTTGTTCCTTCATTTCTTTGAAGCTCTGCCTACATTCTTTCTGAAAATCCTGTATTGTTTCTAGTATTAAAGATCTGAATTGTACTTCTGGTAGTCTCTGCCATTCTGGGTTGGTGAAATCTGTTATTGAGGGATTGTGGTAGCTCATTGTTTCTTTGTTATTTTTCCTTCCCATGGTTCCCCTGTTCTTAGACTTATATCTTTGCTTCTCTTGTAAGTTTTCTCATCCAATCTCTGCAAGGGGCGGTTAGAGGTGTCTGAAGGTATATACAGGGATAGGTTGTAATCAGTGTTAAAGGTTGGGTGAGAGGTCACAGTGATGATTGCAGGAATAGGGTAAAGAAGAGGGTATGTTCCAATAGAATAAAAGGGTTGAGTGTTTTGAGTTGATATATTGTAAAGATTAGCATTAGTAGATATGTCAGGAGATTCTATTAGTCAATATAGAGTTTGAATGTGGTATTATGATATGGTCTTGATATGAGACAGGAAAAAGAGAGAAAGAAAAAGAAAAGGGAGGAGGTAAAGTGTTAAGCAAAGGAATATAGCGGGGAGATAGGAGGGGAAGCTTGTAACAGGGAACAGGAGGAGATTCAACAAACTAAGCAAGTATTAACAAAGCAAGCAATCATCCAAGCAAACATAAGTAAATCAAGGCAATACAAAACAAATACTGAGTAAGAACAGATAAAGCATAATACAAATAGAAAAAAACAAAACAAAACAACAACAAAACCAAAACATAAAATCAGCAACCAACTACTAAGGCAAACACTCTGCTGGATCATATGTACTGAGCTTAGATTTTCGAGTGTGTCTCTAGGATATTTAGATTATGTCTCTGGGCTCTTCACAGGGCCTGACTACGGCTCTCTCTCAGCCATTACTGATGGCAGGACTAAATGCTGAACCTTTTCAGATGCCCTGTGTGCTCCAGTTTCTTCTGCACATCTAATCCTGTCTAGGGGCTAGCTAGAAGGGCGGGTGTCTGAGTCTATCCTGTGTATAGGTGCGCTCACAATCCAACTTATGGATCCCTGCCATTCGTATTTTTGTTGTTGTTTGCTCAACCTCTGGTCCCTGCGGGGCACAATAGGTCGATGGAGGTCTGGATAGCTGGTTGGATGTCGTATGGGAGGGGCTTGTGCGCAAAATGGTGCACACCAGTTCGCGGCGCGCCGCGGCTGCTCCCTTGTTTTTCCTGGACTCTGTGCAGCTCCACTCCTCTTTCTTTCCACCAAGGAGTTGCATTTGCTGCCATCCTGGCTCAAGCTCTACTGTGCAGGGGGTCCCCCAGGCCCTGTAGTGGGGCCCTGGATACGTACCACTGGAGCTTACGCTAATCATCCCATGCATTCCAATCTCTGTGACTGGTGGGGAGTTCCCTTGCTTGGGTAGAGCGTGGGGTCCCAGAGGTGCCCACTCCACAGCTGGTTGCTGGGTCTGCCATGGTGTCTAGTTCTCGGACTTATGCTGACCTCCACAGTTCCAGGTCCCGGTTTTGCCCAGTCCGCGGCCCATGCCCCGTGGCCCGTGCCGAGCTGTTACTGGCTCTCCAAGTCCTCTTCTGTTGTGGTTCAGCTTTCACCCCTTTTTGTTGCTTTTTTCCTTCTGTTAAGAAGTTGGGTTTTTTTGGCAGATTTGATTCGAAATCACAGCATCTGGGGAAAGGTTTTTCACTCAGGCGCCATCTTGGATCCTCCTGCACTAGAATCTCTCCCCTTACCCTTCTTATGTTACTCATTAGCATAATACACCTAAGATGAACATAAATATGAATTTTTCTACCAGCTACAGGTGTCTTGGATTGTTGCCTCACAGAAGCTAGGGAAAAGTGGGCAGAAAACAAGTGCTTAGCTTCTGCAGAGTTTTACTAGAATATCTTTAGGAGGAAGCATGCTCTAATGGGTGTCACCAATAAGGCCATTTGTTTCCACCTGTGGATCAGGGATAGATAAAGGAGCAGGACAAGAGGCTAGCAGTGTTACTCTAATAGATATCACTTGACATGGAAAATAAGAAGCAAGCAAGAAGTATTTGATATCTTCTGCAAAGCAGTAAAGATTTTTGCATTGAATTCTTATAGTACAGCTTCAATATATTCATAAGTTTCTTGAAAATGGTGTGTGTGTGTGTGTGTGTGTACATGAGTGCCTGCTTTTTCTCCTAGGATGAATCCAGAGCTTGAGTGTGTGCATTTTTCTGAAAATGAGTTCAGAATTTTGGTTTATAGTCTCCATGTAGTCAGTGGTCCTAATATACTGAAGATGTACATATCAGAATGTTTGTACTGTCTTTCAGTCAAGTAAATGATAAGAATGAATAGTTTTTCTCATGGGATATAATTTGTAAGTCCAATTTTTCAAATATTTGATGTGAACTTATAACAGATTAAGTGCACATTTAATTACACGTCTTTAAACTTGGTTGATTTCAGGAATATGGTTATATATCTGCTTTTTCCATACATTTGGTAACTGGGCACTCTGCATCTCACACATACAGAGTACAGCATCATTATTATAATAGAAATCAATTAGCTGGATCTACCCATAAACATTAACATGAATTCAACTCTTTAGAGTAATTTAGATAAAAGCTCCTTGTTAAATCCTAAGGTGAATAATAAGTAGCATGTTTAAAGAAGTGGTCAAAGAGACTGTAAAAGAATAATGAAGGTTAAAGTGGGGCCAGTGATGACATGTTGAAATAATGCCCCGATGCTCTCCTGTCTCTGACCCTATTGCTGTCTTCTCCCAGTATCATTCCTTTATCTTCTTCCTTCAACAAATCAGTATAAAGTGCATTGAAGATTTTTTGTTGCAGGAAGAAATGTACAATTCAACTGTTATATTTTATACATAAATATAGATATAATAAGTCAGAAAAATGTTGCCCATTAATTCATCCATTAAACATCAATTAAGCCCCTTCTGGATTATAGGTGCTGAGTTGGTTCAGCAAATACAGATCATAGCTTTGGAGAAATTTACAGGCTTCATCGTATGTGTTTACATATATACAAATTATTTTACAACTATATATAATAAATGTTACATAAAATAAATGTTCCAATGATATGAAATATGGCTAAGTGTGTTTAAAATATACATTATAATTAAATAAACATGACAAAATAAATGTTGTATTACATGTTATTTGAATATACACAGTTTATGTTAAACATTCTAAGTTAAAATAGTAGTTTATTATTTAAATTTAAAAATTATTCAGGTAGATCAGCAAGATGGTGACTGAGAGAAACCCTTCATCTCAGGTGCTGTAAACTTGAATCAAAACTGCCATAAAAGCAGCTTTTTGACAGAAGAGAAAAGCAGTGAAAAAGTGAACAAAGTAAGAAAAAATGAACCACAGCTGCACAAAATCCAGAAAGCAGACCAGGGAAAAGCAAAAGACCCAGCACAGCACTGGCAGCCAGACATGTTGTTAACCCACCTGCATGGTGCCAGGACTACTAACACCGTGACATATAATGACCTCCTGCAAACCCAGTGACCAGATGTGGAGTAAGCAACTACAGGACTCCACATTCTAATGGGGCGGCATACTCCCACATGATGGACAGAGACCCAATGCCCAGACATCTGGCTTGAACCTTTGGTAGCAACACCTCATCTCACTTTTCCCTCCAGAGCCAGAGAAATGCCCAATTAATCCCCACATATATCCACTATCTCTAATCTCTACCATATATTACCTTATCAAATTCAAACTTTCATTCTGTTTGATATTATCTTCTACTTTATCCTATCCTTGCACCCATCACTGCAGCTTCTCCCCCTCACCCAACCTTCACCAATGAACACAACACAATCTGTTCTTGTATATACTGTCAGACATCTCTAAATCCCTACTGCTGAGATTGGACAAGAGATGTGAGCCCCCAGAAAGGATGGCCAGACACCAAGGATAAGCTTACCGCAGCCGATAGAAGAAACAGCTCAACACCTCACACATAAAGGCATAAAAATGAAGAGGACACAATGTGTTCTGCCTATGCCTTTGAGCCAAATCCCCATAGCAGAAGCAACAAAGAGGACCCTGGTTTTCAACACCTGAAACCCAGCAACACACCATTGCAGCAGGCAGAAGGAGCCCTAGAATAACCACAACACAGTACAAGATACTATTCAGAGAGAGAAAATAGAAATAAGAAACCTATAGATTGAGAGAAAACTAGAAAAAGCAGGAAAGATATAAACTTTAAAAAAATAGAAATCATGAGGAAGGAAAATAGAAAAGAAACAATAAGCATCCACAACCCCACAATAACAGAACTCACCAACACAGAATTACAGAGATTACCAGAAGAACGATTAAAATCTTTAATAATAGAAATGATACACAATTTCCACAAAGAATTCAGAGAGATATTGAAAGGAAGAAACAAAGAATCTGTCACCCTGAACATGAATTAAAAAGAACCCTTGAAGGAAGTGAAGGATGTGAAAGAGGCAATAATTGAAGTGAAGGTGTCAATACAAATTATAAACAGATTAGACCACATGGAAAATAGAATCTCACTCTTAGAAGATAACCAATCCAAACATGAATGCATAGTGTAAAATTTAGAAAAAACAATGTGACAGTATGAATTGGACATTGACGAGATCTGGGCCAACTTTAAAAGAGATAGCCTAAGGACAATAGGCATAGAAGAGAGATTAGAAGTTGAAACCAATGGAATCAACCAGTTTTAAAAGAAGTGCTATCAGAAAATTTTCCAAAGATATAAAAAGAAGTCAACACAGAGGTACAGGAAACATATAGAAACCCGTTTAGACAAAATTATAGAAAAGGTTCACTACACCACATAATAATAAAATTGTCTAATGTAGACACCAAGGAGAGAATCTTAAAGGCAATGAAAGTAAAAGATCAAATGACACTTAGAGGCAAATCAATTAGAATCACTCCAGACCTTCCAAATCAAGTCATGAAAGCCAGGAGGGCCTGGAGCAATATATTACAAACTCTGAAAGAAAAAATTTGTACCCAATATTCTTCTACCCAGAAAAAAAGTCTCTCAAAATCAATGGGGAAATAAAAACCTTCCATAACAAACAGAAGCTGAAAGAATGTATGTCTTCCAAAGCAGCACTAGAAAAAATACTCAAAGAGATTAACTACAAAAAAGAATGAACAAATAAACATCAGAACCAGAGAAACAATAATTTCTAGAAACAAACAACTAGACAAAGAAGAATAAACACTACCTCATACAGAAGTGAAAACTCAAAATGTTAGAAATTAAAAATCATCTCTCAATAATCACACTGAATATAAATGACCTCAACTCCCCAATAAAAATACACAAGGAGGCAAAATGGATTAAAACTCAGAATCCATCTATATGCTGCCTACAAACAAAAAACCTTACAAGCCAAGATTCTCACAAACTAACGATGAAGGGCTGAAGCAAGGTAATCCATGCCAATGGAACTTGAAGACAAGCAGGAATATCAACTATGACATCAGAAAAATTAGATTTCACGTCTAAGATTATGAGAAGAGATAAAGCAGGTCATTTCTTACTAGTAAAAGGAACAATTCAGCAAGAGGAAATAACAATAGTCAACATTTATGCCCAAATATAGGTGCAGCCACTTTTAAAGTTTTAAAACAAACTCTTCATAAAATAAAGTTACACATAGATCCCAATGCAATAATACTAGGAGAGGTCAAGTCTCATCTCACATCACTAGACCAATCTAGATAAAAGGTCAGTAAAGATACCTCAGACCTAAAGGACACCATAAGCCAAATGAACGTATTAAAAACATACAGAATGCTTCACCCAACTATAGCTGAATTCACATTTTTCTCATCTTCCCATGGAAGCTTCTCCAAAATAGGCCACATCCTGGGCCACAAAGCATTAGCAAATTAAAAAAAAAAATGTAACATTATCCCCTGTGTCTTTTCAGAGCACAATGTAATGAAACTAGAAATCAAATATAAGAAGACACAGAGTAACCACATAAACACATGAAGACTGAACACCACACTGCTGAATGAGTAATGTGTCATAGGAGAAGAGGAGAAAATTTTAAAATTCCTAGAAAGAAATAAAAGCAGAGACACAACATATCAAAAACTCTGGGACATTTCAAAGGTAGTGCTAACAGGAACATTTAAAACACAGAGTGCCCACATAAGAAGATCAGAAAATCACCAAATAAATAACCTAATGACACATCTCAAAACCCTTGAAAAACAGGTCGAATCTAACCCAAAAGCCAGTAGATGACAGGCAATTATTAAAATCAGAGCATAAATTAATGAAGTAGAAAATAAAGAATAAAAAATACAGAAAATAAAAAAACCAAAAGCTGGTTTCTTGAAAAAATAAGGATTGATAAACCACTAATGAGCCTAACAAAGAGAAAGAAAGAATAAACCTAAGTAACCAAAATAAGAGACAAAAGGTGATATTACCATTGATAGTATGGAAATCCAGAGCATCATCAGAAACTACTTTGAAAAAGTATATGCCAACAAAATGGAAAATATAGAAGAAATTGATAAATTTCTAGACACATACAACCTTTCCCAAATAGAGTAAAAAAGATATAGAAAACTTAAACTGACCAATAGAAATCAGAGAGATAGAAGCAGCAATAGTTTACCATCAAACAAAAGCCCAGGGCCAGATGGTTTTCCAAGTGAATTTTATAAAACTTTTATAGAAGATCTAATCCCAATACTCCTCAATCTAGTCTACAAAATAAAAAGGAACAGGACTCTACCAAATACATTCTATGAAGCCAACATCACATTAATATCAAAGCCAAATAAAGACAGCTCCAGAAAAGAAAACTATAGCCATATATTATTGATGAACTTAAATGCAAAACTGCTAACAAAATGCTAACAATGCACATTCTAAATCACATTAAGAAAATTATATACCATGACCAAGTGAGGTTCATCCCAAGAATGCTAGGTTGGTTCAACATATGAAAAACAACCCATGTAATTCACCACATAAACAGAATCAAAGACAAAAATTATATGATCATTTCAATAGATGCTGAAAAAGCATTTTATAAAATTCAATACTCATTTATGCTAAAAGCACTGCAGAGAATTGGAATAGAAGGAATATACCTCAACATCATAAAAGCAATATACAATAGGCCCACAGCCAACATCATATTAAATGGGGAAAAACTGCAAGAGTTTCCACTAAAAACAGGAACAAGACAAGGATGTCCATTATCACCACTTCTGTTCAATATAGTACTTGAGACTCTAGCCAGTGCAATAATGCAAGAGAAGGAAATCAAAGGGGTAAAAATAGGACAAGAATAACTAAAACTATCCTTTTCAGATGACATGATACTATACTTAGAAGACCCAACACAGTCAACCAAAAAACTTATAGAACTGATCAACAAATTCAGCAAAGTGTCTGGATACAAAATCAATCTTAAAAAATCAGAAGCTTTCCTGTATGCCAACCATACATCCATTGAAAAAGAAATCCAGAAAATAATTCCACTCACAATAGCACCCCAAAAATAAAATACTTGGGAGTTAAACCTAACTAAAGGGGTAAATGACCTCTATAAAGAAAACTATAAAAAGTTGAAAAAAGAAATCAATGAAGACCTTAGAAGATAGAAAGATCTTCCATGCTCTTGGATAGGCGGAATAAATATCATCAAAATGACCATCTTCCTAAAAGTGATCTACAGATTCAATGCAATGCCCATGAAATTACCAAGATCACTCCTCACAAACATAGAAAAATCAGTCCTGAAATTCATTTGCAACAACAAAAAGCCCAGAATATCCAAAGTAGTTCTTAGCAATAAGAACCATGCAGGAGAGGTATCACAATGCCTGACTTCAAACTCTACTACAAAGCCACAGTAATAAAAAATAGCATGGTATCGGCACAAAAACAGACACATAGACCAATGGAGCAGAATAGAAGTTTCAGAGAATGGAAACCAAACTATCAGACCAATGCATATGTATCTATGTTTATAGCTGCACAGTTTACAATTGCCAAACTATGGAACCAGCCAAGATGTCCATCAACAGATGAATGGATTACAAAACTATGGGATATGTAATGGAATTTTACTCAGCCATAAAGAAGAACAAAATCATGTTCTTTGCAGGGAAATGGATGCAACTGGAAAACATTATGTTAAGTGAGATTAGTCAGTCACAAAAAGTAAGAAATCATATGCTCCCTTCTATGTGGAAGCTAGGGAGAAAATGGGACATAAGAGGGACTTCAGAGGAAAAAGGAGAAACTTAGCTGAGTAAAGAATTTGACTTAACAGAAGGTGATGGGGGGAGAGGGACACCCTTATGCGCATGATGTACTTTCACAAACATATCAAAGTCAATCACTAAACTGAACTTGAGAAGAAGGAGGGAGGGTAAGGGAGTGGGGCAGGAATTGGGGAAGGGTTAAATGAGAAATGTGTGCATGTATGCCTTTATCAGCTTGTACGTAACAAAGATGTACGGTTACAGTGTACCAATTAAAAAATAAAATAAAATTTTAAAAAATGGCCGTTCTTCCAAAAGTGATCTACAGATTCAATGTGATACCCATTAAATTACCAAGGTCACTCATCACAGACATAGAAAAATCAATTCTTAAATTCATTTGGAAGAACAAAAAGCCTAGAATAGCCAAATTAGTTCTCAGCAACAAGAACCATGTAGGAGGCATCACAATACCTGATTTCAATCTGTACTACAAAGCCATAGTAATAAAAACAGCCTGGTATTTGCACAAAAACAGACACACAGACCAATGAATGGATCAGAATAGAAGACTCAGAAACAAATCCCTACACTTACATCCAATTCATTTTTAGCAAAGGAGCCAAAAACATACACTGGAAAAAAGATAGCCTCTTTAATAAGTGGTATTGGCAAAACTGGCTAACCATGTGCAGAAAAATGGAAGTTAAACCCGACTTTTTTTTTTTTGTGGTACTGGGGATTGAACCCAGGGGCATTCTACCTCCGAGCTACACTCCCAGCCCTATTTTTTATTCTTTATTTTGAAACCGAGTCTCACTAAGTTACGGAGTGCCTCACTAGGTAGCTGAGGCTACAAAGTTCACTAGATTTCCAAGACTTTTAATTAAAAAATTAGTTTTATGTTCTTTTCCTGGTAGTTAAAATTTGATTTTGATATTTTTATTACATCTATTTAATGCAATTAGGTTCAATATGGTCATAGTATTCTTTACAAAATGCTGCAACTTTTGATTTATTAAGCCATTATTATTTTTCTAAAAAACATATATTTCACCAAATTGTAGTAAATGTTATATTTTTATCATCCTTACTTAATCCCAATAACATCTACCTCAAACAATGTTTAATTCCATACAACATTAAGTTGAGACCAATAGACCTGGTTTTTAGATGAGAGAGGAGAGGTGTCAGCCAGCCTTTTGAGTGATGGGAACTAGAAATAATGGGGTATACTTGTGTGGTGTGTTCTCTGTGTATACACACAAAAGAGCATCTAACTTTTTGGGTTCTGTGAACTAGTGTCTCCAAGTTACAGAAATATTCAGAAGACTACCACAGGTACAAAGAGAAGTAATTAACTCAGCCTGGGGAATTGGACTGGGAAGACTCTTGATGACATGATTCTGGTCTCGCATTACATTTCCTTTCTTGTTTTCTTTTTTACATCCAGAAAGTACATTTTACCATCCAATAATCCCACATCCATTTATTTCCCTTCTCTCCCTTTACTCCTCTCTTCTTTGTCTTCCTTTCTGGCTGCTCTGTTCTTCCATCTATCAATCCGCTACCTCCATCTACCAGAGAACTACACAGGCCCCATCTGATGCAAGTCACAACTCTTGAAATCTAATCTTCAATTTGAATATAATGTTATGAATCCAAAAGAAACATTGAAAATAATTTCCTTAGGAGTTGCATTTGTTTAGTAATAATGATGTTCACATCCCATAAAGTACATGTGAAGAAAATTAGTGCTGTAAATTTGTCAAATTACTTCTATTATATGTTCAAATATTTATTGTTCTTGTTTTCATAACAATATGCTAATATCTTAGTGAGGAAGACCAAGGACAAGAGAAAGAGACTTTACTTTCAAAAGTAAATCATATAGAGGATATAAGACTAACATAGCAATGAGAAAGATAATTTTGCAATTAGAAAAGAATGGAATTTGCCGGGCATGGTGGCACACGCTTGTAATCCCAGCATTCGGGAGGCTGAGACCGGAGGATCCGGGTTCGCGGCCAGCCTCAGCTATCTAGTGAGGCACTCCACAACTTAGTGAGACCCTGTTTCAAAATAAAGAATAAAAAAATAGGGCTGGGGGTGTATCTTGAAGGTAGAACGCCCCTGAGTTCAATCCCCAGTACCAAAAAAAATAAATAAATAAAAGAAAAGAATGAAATTTGATCAGGGGAAATGGAAAAATGTTAATAAAGTGCACAAAAAAAGACACTTTTCAAGAAAACCTTACAAAGAATACCAGTTTGCCTGATACATAAGTTGTACAAAGGGTATGTTTAGCAGAAGATGAAATTGGAAAAGTTGGATGGAGGTAATATCACAGATGGCCTTGAAAAACATACTTGAATCAGGGAGTATGGAAGATGAACTGGATCTCATTGTCTACAGTATCCTCTTTCTATCATGCCATCTTATACTACTGAGCCTGGGAAGTTAAATATCATGTTTTTTTGTTCTATCATGTAGCTTGGAATTTGTTTGAAAATTAGGTTCCACCATCAACTTAAGATATATTTATGTGCCATGCAATTGAATCCTGACAGAAACATTGAATTAAGTATACAATGATAAGGCTAAATGTTTGAAGGCTTTTGAATTAATTATATAATATTTTATAATAGATTACCATTTTCAGTTATGTTTCACTTATGCTGATTAAGACTAAATTACATTTCATGCTGGATGGTATAGGAAGTCAGCCTATAAGTGTTCAGAGAGATGAGAAAATATTACTGTAGAAGTGAAAAATAGATATGTACCTAGAAGCAGAGACGTCACTTCAGCATTTAAATTGTAAGAACATTGTTTTCCTAACACAGAAGTCCATAAATGGAAGGAAGACAATATACAAGTTCTCTGTTCATGGGAATAGAGTGGGCAGGAAATCAGCTTTATTTCTCCATTCTTACTAGAAAATAATAAATCACTTCTTTTTGCATGTGGAAGCAAAAAGGAAGTATAGAGCAAATGTGTGCATGCAAACATTTCTGGTTGTTAATTGCCTCATTGGGCTGAGAAATAAACAGTGATGGGAAGAAACAATGACAAATGGGTTGGGGAATTACTTTTTAATCATTTTGAGCCATTGAGAACAAAAATCAATAATGGATTATGAATTTTAACTTTTTTTTTTTAGCTCTTTAGTTGTAAATAGTAATAGGGAAAGAAATTAGGGAGATTTCCAATCCATCAGGCTTTCAATAACAGTCTCTAGGTTAGATTGGAAAAAAATGAATCTTGTCTGTGGTCACTGTATTTAAAAAGCCTCAGATCAGTGATGGCAATGGAACTGTGAACAGAGAAACAGAGTCAGCTTTCATCTTAGTGAGATGAAAACCCAGCTTATTTTCTTGCAGTGGAATCAATGGCCATGAATGTCATAGAAGACAGCCTCCCTCCACCTCCAGCTTCCCAGACACTGTGACCAAAGCTGGCTGTGTACTCACTCTTCTGCTGTGACCTGGGATAAGGACACTCTCAATAGAAGAGCCAAGTGTTTACAGATTAGAAGACTCTCCACAGCCCATCGGCCCTCTCCCCTATAGGATTCATAGGCCTGGAAAACTCACCTGGTGTCTCAGCTTTCACAAATGGAGAAGAGAGAAATCCTCATCTATATAATGAAAGGCTTGTTGGGACATTAAACTATAACATTGTGTTTTCAGAATGGGCCAGAAGCCCAGGAGACTAAGACTCATTATGTTTCTATGTTCCTATTAAAAAGTTATATTCCCTAGACCAGAAAATGGAAAGCTTCAAACTTCGGGATAAATACTTTATTAGAACCAAAATTACTTCAGACTGAGAAGAAGGAAGTTATACATTAGTTATGATGGTTTTCACTATTAAAAACAACCAGTCAAGATGAAATGAGTTGGATGAGAAAAAAACAGTAACATAAAATCCACAAGAGTATTAGAATCTTCACTGTTTGATTGAATGATATTCTTAGTAAAAAATGATATGCCAAGGATTTAGAAAATAAATAAGCATATTGTCCTTGTGTTAAAAGAAAAATACAAAATATATCTGCTATAATATAGCACACATACTTTGGAAAAGAAACACATAACTATTTCAGTAGCCATTATGCACTCTGTGTATATGTGATTCTGTGTTTCCATTTCAGCTAGGAAAATATCCACTTATTCCTCTGCATACAAAATGAAACTATCAATCAGAGTATTTTTTCTTATGAAATTATTTTTTTACCTTTAGTATCTAGAGAATTAGCTATCATAAATCCAAACTTTGTTCATATTTTAAGAAATTTAGGACCAAAATGGCTAAATGAGTTCTTTAGCAACATAAATAGTTGGTAACAAGTGCAAAAGTCAGCTTTGTGAATGCATGAGTTTTGGCATTCATTACTGTGTATCTTCAGATGTGTCGTGTATTGTGTGTCTACTTCTCAGTGTTTTAACTGTACTTTATATTCTTCAAATTATCCTTTTGTCCTGGGATCAGCACCCAAGGTTGCAGAAAATATTTATCATTGGTAAACTTAGACTCAATTATTTCCAACTTTGTGATTTTCTAATATATAAGAATTTAATAAGACTATTTTAAAATTACATTATTTGAAGATTCTTGTTTTAAATAATGAAGTATTTTGTCATATTATTAGAATATTAGCCTAATAACCATAGAAACATAAGAAAATCAACCTATGTTAATGTCAACATATTATTGCTATTTCTACAGTGCATTCATTTTTAAATCAGTTTCTATTTTATTTTATTTAGTATTTAGTATTTATTATATGATTTTTGATACTTTTATTGGTACATTATAGTCTTACATCATAATGTATTTCATAGTGTTACTGACAAACCACCTACACAGCTTTTAATGAGTTTTTCACTGGCTCACTCCCCACTCCTCCCCTTTACCACATAAGATATTGAGATTGGCATTGATATTCTTACATATGTATAAAATGTCACTGGAAATGTTTCATTCATTAATTTTCCCTCTCCCTACTCCCTTCCCAAAACCACCTCCCTTGCTCCACTGGAGTTTCTCCTCCATTATGTGAAGTCCCTCTGGTATCCCAATTATTCCCTAGCTTTCGCATATGAGGGAAAACATATGACTCTTCACTTTCTGTGACTGGCTAATATCACTTAGCATAATGTTCTCCAGGTCCATCCATTTTCCTCAAAATGACACAATTTTGTTCTTTATTTCTGAATAGAATTCCATTGTGTGTTTATCTCACAATTTTGTGATCCATTCATCTGTTGATGAATACCTAGGTTGGTTCCATAATTTGACTATTGTGAATTGTGCTACTATGAGGATGTGTATGAATGTATTACTATAATATTCTGATTTCAGACCATTTGGAAAGATACCCAGGAGTGGTATAGCTGGATCATATGCTGAATCCATTTCCAATTCTGAAGACTCTCCACACTGATCTTCATAGTGGTTGTACTAATTTGCAATCCCACCAACAGTGTAGAAGAGTTCCTACTTCCTCACTCTTCACCAACGTTTATTGTTGTTTGACTTCTTGATGATTTCCATTCTAATTGAGGTTAGGTGGAATCTCAGAGTAGTTTTTTTTTAATTTTTATTTTTACTCATACATTGCAAGCATACATTTTTGTTAGGTACAAATTGATAACGATATATGTGCTCACAATTCTCATTTGACCCCTTCCCCAAATTTCCACACCCCTCCCTCGCCCTCTCTCCCTCTCAAGTTCAGTTTAGTGAGTAACCTTGATATATATTAGTGTGCCCCTCCCCCTGTCCAACTCCTTCAGTTAAATCATCTTCTTTGCCTTTGAGGGTCTCTCCTTTTTCATCTGGAGACCCTCTTATGCCCCATCTTCTCCCTAGCATCCGCATATTAGGGAGAACATATGCTTCTTTACTCTTTGTGATTGGCTAATCTCACTTAACATAATGTTTTCCAGTTGCATACATTTCTCTGCAAATAACATGATTTTTGTTCTTCTTTATAGCAGAGTAAAATTCCATTGTGTACATATCCCATAGTTTTGTAGTCCATTCATCTGTTGATGGACATCTTGGCTGCTTCCATAGTTTGGCTTGCAGTGTAGTTTTGATTTACGTCTCCCTGATTGTTAATGATGTTAAATAATTTTTTCATGCATTTATTGGTCATTTGTATTTATTCTTTTGTGAAGTGTCTACTTAAATTGCCAATTTCTTTATTTTTTTTTTAGTTTTAAATCTTTTAAGTATTTTGTATATTCCAAATATTAGTCCTCTATCAGAGGAATAACTGGCAAAGGTCTTTGAACATTCGGTAGGTTCTCTCTTTAGACTCTTGATGGTTTCTTTTGATGAGCAGAAACTTTTTAGTTTAGTACCATCTCACTTATTAATTCAGGTGTCTAATTGAGGAAGGTTCTACCTGTGCCTATATGTTGGAATGTTGGACCTATGCCTCCTATAACAATTTCAAAATCTTTGGTCTAATTTCTAAGGTTTTCTTAATCCATCTTGAGCTGACTCTTGTGCAGAGTGAAAAGTAGAGTTTTAATTCCATTTTTCTACAAATTAATAACCAGTTTTCCCAACACCATTTGTTGAAAAGGCTGTCTTTTCTCCAATGTATGTGTTTGGCACCTTTGTCAAAAATCAATTGACTATAAGTGGGTAGATTTATTTCTGAGTCTTCTATTCTGTTTCATTGGTCAATGTGTCTATTTTTGTGCCAATACCATGATATTTGTATTACTATAGCTCTGTAATATGTTTTTATATGCTTTTATTGGTGCCTTATCGTCTTAAATCATAATGTTGATACCTCCTGCACGGTTCTTATTGCTGATAATTGCTTTAGCTATTCTAGATCTTTTGGTTGTCCATATGAAATGTAGAATTAATTTTTCTAGCTTTGAGAAGAATGACATTAGTATTTTGATCGGTATTGCATTGACTGTAGATCAGTTTTGGTAGAATGGCCATTTTGATAATATTTATTCTATATATCCAAGATGATAGAGGATCTTCCATCTTCTTTTTTTTTTTTTTTTTTTTTTTTTTTTTTTTTTTTTTTTTTTTTTGTGGTACTGGGGATGGAACTCAGAGGCATTCTACCTCCGAGCTATACCCCCAGCCATATTTTTTATTCTTTTATTTTGAAACCGAGTCTCACTAAGTTGCGGAGGGCCTCACTAGGTAGCTGAGGCTGGCCGCGAACCCGGATCCTCCAGTCTCAGCCTCCCGAATGCTGGGATTACAAGAGGATCTTCCATCTTCTAAGAGCTTCAGTTTCTGTCTTTAGTGTTTTTTTTAATTTTCATTGTACAAGTCTTTGACCTTGGTTAGATTTATTCCTAAGTGTTTTATTGTTTCTGAGGTTATTATGAGGGAAATTATTTTCTGAATATATTTTTCAGTGGATTCATGGTTGGCATATAGAAAACCTACTGATTTTTTTAGATTAATTTTGAATCCCTTTAATTTTCTGAATTTGTTTATCATCTCTAAAAGTCTTTTGGTTGAGTTTTTGGCTCTTCTAAGTATAGAATCATGCCATCTGCAAATAGAGATAATTTCAGTTCTTCTTTTTCTATTTGTATTCTTTGTATTTCTTTGATTTCCTTCCCTCCCCCCCCCCTTTCTCTCTCTCTCTCCTCTCTCTGCAGTACAGGGGATGAACCCAGGGGCATTCTACCTCTGAGCTACACTCCCAATCCTATTATTTATCCTTTATTTTTAAGCAGGGTCTCAGTAAGTTGTGGATGGCCTAAGTAGCTGAGGCTGGTTGCAAACCCAGATCCTCCATTCTCAGCCTCCCAAGTACTAGAATTACAAGTGTGTGCCACCATGCCTGGCTTTGATTTTCTTCTCTTGCCTTATCACTCTGATTAGAGTCTTGAGTACTATACTAAAAAAGAAGTGGTGTTTGTGGGCATCCTTGACTTGTTCCTGATTTTAAAGGGAATTCTTGCAGTTTTTCTTCATTCAATATGATGTTGGCTCTGAGTTTATTGTATGTTGTCTTATTGTGTCACGATTAGAACATTTTTTAAATAAGCAAAGGAATAATTACACTAGCTCAATAACCATATAAACATAAAGAAAATCAACCTCTTTTAATGTCAGCACATTTTTGCTATCTCTACTCTGCAATCATTTTAAATCAGATTTTTAAAAATTCATTTTGAATTATACAACAATATTCTTTCATCATAAAAATTCAATGATAAAATATATTCTGAATATAATAATAGATCAACTTTTACCATTAATTCTAATGTCTGTTTCCATTATTTATCATTTATCAAGTTAAATAACTTTTCCTTAGCTAGTCTTTAATTAATATTTTTATTTTTAAGTGTTTCATATCAATCAATATTTTTGGAATAGTTCTCTTCTGTTATTTGAATCTTTGATACATTTCTGGGATAAAATCCACAGGTCATGGTAAATCCTTCCTTTAGTATACACAGTACATCTAGATTAAATATGTTCACATTCTATTTCATTTCAATTAGAATATTCTGTGTTCCCAGTTGAGATTATCTTCTAGCTTTTGTTTTTTTGTTATTCTTGGAACCACAGTTATGTGGATCGTAAACCATGATGAGGGGATATTTCCTTCTCTTTCTTCCTCAGAAGCTGTTTATAGGTCTGTGAAGGATTGATTGGCAGGACTTACTCTTAAAAACCTTCAGCTGATGCTTCTATTTTAGAGAAATGCAGCAGCAGCATTTTCACTTTCTTCTCTGTGTTACTCAGAGTTTCTACTTTTTCGTGAGCTAATGTTTATATTTTACTAAAATTGTCTTTCTCATTTGAGGCATTTGAATTTATTATTATACAATTCCATATCACATGTAATAATTAAAATTATCAAATAACATTCATTCCGTATGCATTTATGCTCTTCTCATTTTTTCATAATGTATGCTTGTGCTCTCTCCTCTTCATTAGATTTGCCAACTAATTTATTGATATACGTTACTTTTATCAACTCTAACAAATTATTCTCACTACTTTTATTTTAGTTTTTTGTTTTTCAACTCTATTTTTCTAGTTATTTAAATGATAAATTGTTGTTCAAGTATTTTAAATATTTCTTGTATTTGCACAAATATACTAATGACCTAATTTTGTCATTGATTACCTTTTTTACCCTGCATTTCTTGGCTTTAATATGTAGGGCAGTTATAGAAATTTACATTCAGACACTTTAACTTCATAAATTCTGAATCATATCATAGTTTATAAGTGAAATTTCCACCATTCCTATTATTTTGGTGATTAATTTTGTTCTTTATTGAAATTATTTATTTTCACACTTTTATAGGTGCATTATAATTATGCACCATACTGAGGTATAGAGTGATAGGAATAAACGTGCACACCATACTTGGTGCATTTCCCTCCAGATCACATCCACCTCTCTCCCCTTCCCTTACACTGAGATTGGTATTAAAACTGTTACCTTCATTATATCTCTGTCCCTTCTCCTTGCTCCCCTAAACACCTTCTATTGCTCCATTGGATTCTCTACTCCTTTATCTGGGTCTCTTTTGTTTCCCAATTTCTCTAGCCTCCACATATGAGACAAAATATACAACTGTTCATTTTCTGAGACTGGCTAAAGTCACTTAGCACTATATTCTCAAGTTCCATTCATTTTCTGCAAATAACAATTTTTTGTTCTTTATGGTTGAGTAAAATTCCATTGTGTGTATATACCAAAACTTTGTGACCCATTCATCTGGTGATGGACACCTAGGCTGGTTCTGTAATTTGGCTATTGTGAAATGTGCTGCTATAAATATGGGTATGTATGTATCACTCTAATATTATGACTTCAGTTCCTTTGGAATGATGCCCAGGAGTGGCATAATTGGGTCATATGGTGGTTCCATTCTCAACATTGTGAGAAACCTCCACACTTATCTCCATAGTGTCTTTTTTCCTGCTTTTTGTATTGGCATCTGGAAAGGAAAATTCTGTGACCCATCTTCCCTCTGCTATTTTATCTAGAAATGCAAACTTTAATTTTTCCCCATTCTTATATGTCATATGGTATATTTAATATTTAAAATTATTTTTTATAATCAGACAATATTTGTAACTTCTCCTCAAATAAGAAAAAAATTAACTTTAGATTCATATTTAAAAGAGTGCTCAGCCTGGCATGGTGACATACCACTATAATCTCAGTATGTGGGAGGCTGAGGACAGAAAGATCACAGGTTTGAGGGTTTGAGGCCAACCTCAGCAACTTAGTGAGATCCTGTTTAAAAGATATATATATATATATATATATATATATATATATATATATGTATATTAAAAGGGCTGGGGTTATAGCTCAGAGGTAGAATGTATATGGGTTCGATCCCCAGTAGCAAAAAGAAAAAATCTCAAAGGCTCAAACTGTCTATTCAAAAGAAGCCAAATAAAGAGGTTTTACAATATACAGGTACTGGAGTTTGTACGTACACAATTATTTTACACGAAACTCCTCTGAATATACTTTGCTGCTGGTGGCAGCATGTGACCCTTCTGCTTTCATGGCTATGTGCTGACATCCAAGTGTTATTAAAAATGACCAGGGCTGGTGCTTCTCTGTGGGAGGCTATGAGCTGATCAGTCCATCTTAGCACAGAGGGTAACTGAGTGTCTAGCATTCTGTAGTCAGTCACCCACAACTTCTTGCACAAACACATTTCTCACAGCATTGCCATCACTAATGACATTTAAAAGGGATAAAAGTCTCCAAATTAGCAATGCGTCACTTAAAACTTCCAACCTACTCTTTTTATAGCTTTGCTCCCGAAGCTCATCTTCCTTTCTGTAATCATCAACAGAATGAACCACTTGCTCCTTGTTAAGCTTTTATCTCCATGAAGCGAAGGTGACAATGGAACACTTTGCTGTAAGACCTTCTTGGCAGCTCTCCCACAATGCCTGCTGGCCTGTTTTGATCCCATTCCATATGTCCACAATTTAAGTGGCAATACAACTCTCTCTGAATTGTATCCTACGACACTGCAGGGCACAATCCTGTGTTACCTGCTTTTGGAAATAATCTTTTCAGCCTATTTCACTTTTCACATTAAAGAACCGGCTGCCTGAAACTTGATGATTACAGGCTTGTTAATACAGGATCAAACAGAAGAAGATGCTAGCAGGGAGTCAAATGTGATAGTATTATTCTGCATGCAGAATAGACTCTTTTTTCTCTTTTATTAAAAGCCGTTGGTAGCATAGCTATTTTTACAAACTCATTCTGATGAAATGTTTAAGTATAATAAATTGCAAAGAAGTCATTTCTCAGGTATATTAATAAATATTTATTGATTACTACAGAGTTTGAAGAGTTAATATATAAATGAATTTCAACTCAATTTAATGAATCACAAAGGAAAAAAATGAAGTAATCAATTATTTGTCTCTTGTTAAAGACTCTTGAGTATTGATTTTCTCTGAGGAAAAATTATATTTTGTTTAAACAAAAATAGTGTTAATGAACAGACATTGTTGTTTTTTTGCTTATTCTATCAAATATATTTATTTTATTTTATCTGGAACTTTCTAGAAATACTATTTGTTAATTTATTAATTATTTGGCAATGAAACAATGAAATTCATGTCTGTTTTTAAAGATTGATTTTTCTGTTCACTGAAAAATAATTTACTTGAAAACAAGTCTATTCTTAGTTATTAATGGGCTAATACATATAATTTTTGAAATGAAAGCTGCAAAATTGAAAGATTTACTTGTCTAACTTATAAAAATCAACAATGGTACAGTGTCTTTCTCTGTTTGTACTTTGGACATATTTTAGTGTGCTAGTAGCTATAGAATAAATTTGCTCAATAATGATTATAATGTTTTCATGACCACAGAAGCAATCTAATCTAAATTTAGTCAAAAAGATATTATATTTCATTTATTATTGTTAACTTTTCCTCCTGCTTGATACTAACTCCATTTGAAAAATTGCCTTCAAACTTAACCAAAATCCTATTTGCATATAGCTTAATCTTTCTCTTTTTTTATTTCTCTTTTTTACTCTTTTTATTTTTCCTTCCTTCCTTTTTTTTAAATGTGTGTGTGGTATTGGGGATTGAAGCCAGGCGTGTTCTACCTAAAAGCTACACCCCTAGCACTATATATTTTTTATTTTTTGAAACAGGGTTTGATAAATTATTGCATGCTGATCCCAACCTCCCAAGTACAGGGATTACAGGCATGTGCCACTGTGCCTGGCTTAATATCTCTTTCCAAATTAATTTCAATACCTTATTTGGACTCATGAATATGTATAGCCATGATAAAATAGCTTATTTACAGATACTAATTTAAATATGGAATACCTATCCTATTTATATTTGCAATTTATATTAAATTGGTTTGTGCTATTGCAACAAAATACGCAAGACTGGGTAATTTATAAAGAACAGGTGTTTATTTTTCACAATTCTGGATGTTGGGAGGCCCATGTTCAAGGAGCCAGCACCTGAGGAAGGCCTACTTACCTCATCCTTATGTGGCAGAAGGTGAGGAAGAGATAGCAAGAAGGACCACGGCTGCATCTTCACCAAGTGAAGAACACTGAGCCCACTCCTATGAGTCTTTCTTATAAGAGCACCAATCCATTCAGGAGGACAGAGTCCTCAAGACAAAAGAACACTCCCCAAAGGCCCCACCACTAGCATGGTTGTATTGGGGATTAAGTTTCCAATCCATGAATGCCTGAAGACACATGCCAGCTACAGCTAATCCATTTCTTACTATTCCCTCCAGCATCCAGATGTAGCCTCATTTTTGACAAATTGTAGGCCTTCAATAAGTTCTAGTTACATTACTGACTTTAACAGGTATAGTAAAATTACCAAGGAGGCACCAAGCATAAATTTATTGAAAACATATTAAAAAGCCATAGCTAAGTCAGTGTGGTACTTTAACATCAACACAATGTTTGCCTATCACTTTTTTTTACACTTAATTATCTTCAAAAGTTTTTATTGTATGCTTATGTCCAACAAATGATGATTTGAAAGCCTTTCCTGAACATTTTTCATCCATCTATTCTAAATGTCACTATTATGCCATTTATTTTAAGATTTTGGAGCCAGGCGTGGTGGCACACGCTTGTAATCCCAGTACTTGGGAGGTTGAGACAGGAGGATCTGAGTTCAAGGCCAGCCTCAGCTACTTAGTGAGGCACTCTGCAACTTAGTGAGACCCTGTTTCAAAATAAAGAATAAAAAATAGGGCTGGGGGTGTAGCTCAGAAGTAGAATGCTCCTGAGTTCAATTCCCAGTGCCACAAAAAAAGAGAAAAAAAAGATTTTGAAGTATTCAGGTGAAGGATTTAAATCAAATTTCACTTTTATTGTATACACAGATTTTTATTATTTTTAGTCATTTGCCCCAAATTTATTGTATCTTGGTATACAGTGGGGTCGTGAATAAAACAGTCTCCTTAATCTCATAGTTTGCTTTTTGTCTTCTTTCTTAAATAAAGAATAGTAAACAGAAAAATATAGAATTATTGAGTAAAATATAGAAAGACAACAACTAAAATTTACCTTTGTATTGACATATTAAAATACAACAGGAATCATAAAATAATAAGAGTAATGATAATTGCTATTTATTGACCATTAAGGAAACTATATAGAGTTATAATAATCTGAACTTAATTATTGTTATGACCATTTAACAGATGAGAAATCTGGGGCCCAGAGGAAAGAATATTTGAGACTCTTAAATATTAAAAACCATGATTACAAAATATTAAAAACCATGATTAGCAAAATAAATGAGCTACTATATAAACATTTAATATAAAAATTCTAATTCCTTCACCTGACATTCAAATTATTTTATAATCAGTCTATTAAATAGCTATTATTAACTTATATCTTGCTATCTTACACTATAATCACTTTTTTTTCCCATCAAACTGAACTGGTATGAGTAATAACAACTTAGGATTAAGAAGAACTGGAGTCTAATTTCTGTGTGACCTTGAGAAAATTTCTAGTCTTCTAAATATTCCTTTGAGAAGTGAAATATTGTACCAGGCATTCTCTGATACTCCTACCAAGATTTCTTTTTTTAAAATATTTACTCTTGTTCTCTTAGCCTGATCTCTCTTCCACCTAAATCCTTCTTATTACTTAAAGTTTATCTCAGTTTCTCAGCTCTCCAAGTCACCTTAGCATCTGAGTTGCAGTGGTTGAACTTAGATGTTCTATCATCAGCTCGGGTTCCCGTGTGCATGATGACCTGTGGCAGAGGAGAAGCGATGGAGTGAAACGCCAAACTAAAGTCAATGCTCATGTGTTTGAAGTGGGTAGTGAAGCATATGCCAGCAGATGAAAATGATATTGTGCATAAAGTAGCAATAAAAACAAGTCAAGATGTGTTTTAACATGAGAAAAGGTTTCTCTGAACAATTCAGAAGCCCAAAGAAATTTTGAATAAGTGTTTACAATTATGTGAATAAATCTCAGTTTACCAAATGAGGGGTAGTGGGTAACATCCATTTGCCAGTTTTCATATGGGAAAGTCCACAACTAAGAGTACCCAAAAGAAGGGGAGCATGGCATAAGATGGGCACGCATAGAGCAGGTGTGAATAATGTTTCTAGTCTGTGAGCAAGTAAGAGAAGGGAATGGTCAAAGGAGAGAACAAGCACTTTGGTAAAGCATGTGAGTTTTGAGCAGATTCAAATACAGTGGTTATGAGCTGACTAGCTTGAGCATTTCCATAGGAAAGAAGACCAGGTAAATTGAAGTGAGGTCTGATGAGCATGTGTCCTCAATTGTTGAATTTTATGAAGATAGTTAAAAATAAACTCATTATTAACCTTTTTAAGCCTTAACTTGGAAGGCTGAGACTGGAAGATTCACTGTTTCAAAATAAAGAATAAAAAAAAAAGGGCTGGGGATGTTGCTTGGAAGTAGAATGCCCCTGGGTTCAATCCCCAGTACTGCAAAACAAACAAACAAACAAAAACTTTAGCTGTCTCCAATGGACATAACTACAACATATTGGGAGTCTGAAACAATGTTAATAGACTGAGAATAGGTTTAAAAAAAATGCATGCACTGCAGCCAATTATGCCACTTGAAGAGAAATTTTAGGAATGGAAAGGACTCTTTTTTGCTTAAAGCCCAGAAATTCTCTTTTCCATTGGAACTACCATTGGTGAAAGCAGTAAGCACTTCAGGTATGGGAATAAAATGAGTCTTTTTAGGAAACCTAAAAGAGGTTGAAGAAAAAAAAAGCTAAAAGTTTATCTTAAGAATAAATGAGTTGAAATTTTACCATAAAGGAAGCAAAGGATATTTACCATTGTACATTAAGAGACCACAAGGCATCAATTTCATGCTTAGAGGAACAGAAGTAGCATGAGGATCCATCCCGAGTGGCTGACATACACACTCTCTGCCCTTAATAATGAGATTACATATATGTTGCATATAAGTAACAAGTGTTTTATAGAGTGAGATGAAAGATGTATCCATTCTATAATATCTAAGGTAGGAGACAATTGTGCAATTAGTCCTGTAGGAAGGGAAGGCATGGGCAATGCAAAAAACAGAATAGGGAGATGATAGTTTACATGAGACACCTGTAAATTAAGAAGAGATTGTTCTTTTAGAGAGAGAGCTTGTTGAGTCCTGGGAGTGAGTGAATGTTATAAAGAGGGACCAGGATCACTCTGTAGGATATCAAAGGAGTTAATTGATTGGTAGTTATTTTTAAATAAGGCCCGATCCAATTTATGTCTTCTAAATTTTTTTGAAAATCATTTAAGATATTTAATGATTTTGTATTAAATTTTGGTGTTTGAGGTTGAATAGTTTTGTTGTTGTTGTTGAACTATGTGTTTTAAATATTGAAAAGGAGTTTCTTTTGTATTTTTTTTCTGGTGTAATTTGCAATCCCCATTTTTGTAGGGAGTTTATTAATTATGTTAAACCTAAGTGAAGTTCTCAAGTGGAGGGTCCAGCTACAAGAATATCATCCATGTAGTGGATAATATATAAATTAGAAAACTGATTCCAGATGTGCTGAATAGCTTGTGCCACATAATATTGTCACAGTTGGACATACCCTGAGGAAGAAATCTCTACTGATATATCTTAAGAGATTCATTGTTTATTGTTTACTGTAGGAACAGAAAATGCAAATTTTTCCTTATCTTGAGAACTTACTTGTATGGTGAAAAAACAATCTTTAAGGTCAAAAATCACCAGAAGCCAATCTAAAGGTATTGCAGATGGAGAAGGGAGCTCGGGTTGTAACAGTCCCATGGGCTGCACTTCCTTATTGAGATCTTACAACAATTACCATTTACCATAATTTTTTGGTATAGTAAATATGGGAATATTCCATGGACCATTGGAAGGTTCCATGTGTCCAGAGTCTAATTATTTTTATACTAAATATCATATAATTTTTAATTTATTTTCAGTTATCAGCCACTGTGCTACCCAAACAAGTTTGTCTGTAAGCCATGTGACTGGAAAACATGATTATTAACATGATTATAATAGACAGTAGCTGCTACTGTAAAGGGTGGTGTCCTAATCCATGGAGCATATTGTTTCTTTCAAGATCAATACGCTCATCAATACCTTATTCTGATTTCTCAAACTCTTAAGGAAGTTGGAATTTAGTAGACAGAGTGCTAATATTCAGACTTAACTGACTAAGTATATCCCTTCCCCAAATATTAACAGGTATCTTAGTGATATAAAATGTAACAAATCCTGCATTCCTTTCATGATCTCTCTAGGCCAATACCTGTGAGAGCTGATATAATATGTCTGGATTGCCAAATCTCATTAGATTTGTTTCTGTTTGTTGCTTAGGCCATTTTTCAGGCAATCAGATAAAGAAATAATTGTTACATCAGCTCATGTATCAATTAATCCTGAGAAAGTCGTATTATTTACAAATAACATGAGCATAGGTTTTGAATTCTTTATGTTTTGTGGCAAAAAAATAAATAAATAAATAAACCCTGGTGATTGGCATTTTCAGAGCCTTGCTCCTCTTGTGGGTGATTTAACCCTCATTGTTTCTCAGAAGGCATATAAAGAATTATTAAAAACTGAGCAATAAATTCTCCCTTCCTTTTTATTAGATATTCATTGGTTTTTAACATAATTTGGATTTGTAATCAGAGTCTATGACCTTGAAGAAAACAGTGACACCCTTTGCGTTCAATCCACTTTATGCTGTAATAAGGTGTCTTGTCCCTGGAGGGATGGGGCCCAAAATTCCAGTTGGCACTCTTTGAAGACCATATCTGGAGTAATAGTGATATCTCTATTGCCTGGCGATCTAACCTTGCACTCCCAGCAGCTCCTAGACTGAGCAATGTGATTGACCATCGCTCCCTCTTGTTTGACCAGGGCCCAGCAGTGACCCATTTTTCCATTTCCCAAAAGAGGGTAGCCTTGAGAACTTCTGTGCAGCAAAGGAAACTACCAATAAACTTAAGAGACAGCTGGCAGAGTGGGAGAAGATTTTTGCAGCCATTTTTCTCTAATAGAGGCCTAATATCTAGGTTATATAGAGAACTCAAGAACCACATGACCAAAAAAACAAATAACAATCAAGAAATGGGCAAATGAATTAAATAGACACTTCACAAAAGAAGAAGTATAAATGGCCAATAAATATATGAAAAAGTGTTCAACATTATTAGCAATCAGAGAGATGCAAATATCAGCGTGGCAATTATTAAAAGCACAAACAGTAACAAATGCTGGGGAGTATGTGAAGAAGTAAGAACTCTGATACATTGTTGGTAGGATTGCCAATTAGTGCAACCACTTTGGAAAACAGTGTGAAGGATCCTGAAAGGAATGGGAAGGATCCTACCATATGACCCAGCTATACCACTCCTAGTTATCTACTCAAAAGAATGGAAACAAAACTACCAAAGTAATGCACACATATCTATATTTATTGCTGCACAATTCACAATTGCCAAACTATGGAAGCAGCTGAGATGCCCATCAACAGATGAATGGATTACAAAACTATGGGATATGGACACAATGGAACTTTACTCAGCCATAAAGAAGAACAAAATCATGGCATTTGCAGGGAAATGGATAGAACTGAAGAACATTATGTTGAGTGAGATTAGTCAGTCACAAAAAGTTAAAAATCAAATGCTCTCCCTACTATGTGTAAGCTAGGGTACAATTAGAACATAGGAGGGACTCCAGAAAAAGGAGTAGAAGCCTTATCTGAGTGAAGTAGGGGACCTAACTGTGGAATTTGAGGTAAGGGAGCAGGGAATGGAGTGGGAACTGGGAGAGGACTCGATGAGTTCTGTGTGCATGTATGCCTCTATCACCCTGAACTTCATCAAGATGTATGATTAAAATGCACCAATAAAAATTAATAAAAAAGATTTATCTTTGCCCAACTTGTTATTTATATCATGTTTTGCATATACTCCACTTTACAATATATGTCTTTAATTAATCAGAGCATGTCTTCAAATATTGTTATACTTCTTCACCTGTTCTGTAAGGGCATTACACAATTGTATCCCTAGTCAACTCTATCTTCCCTTGTACTAATATTGTCTTATATCTTATTTTTACAAATGATAAAAACACAATATATTGCTACTGGTTTTGACTGAGACAGGGTTTTTTTTCTTTTTTTTTTTTATGCCGTACTGGGGATTGAACTCAGGGGCATTCTGCCTCTGAACTATACCCCTAGCCCTATTTTTTATTCTTTATTTTGAAACAGGGTCTCACTAAGTTGCAGAGGGCCTCACTAGGTAGCTGAGACTGGTCTCGAACCCAGATCCTTGGGTCTCAGTCTCCCAAATGCTGGGATTACAAGTGTGCACACCTGCTGACTGAGACAGTTTTTAAAAGAATAATTAAAATAAGACAGTAAATATTTTTTCTTTCACTTATTACATTTACAGCTCTCTCAATTGCCTTGTGTTTATTAGGTTTCTGTCTGGCATATGCATTTTCCTTGAAGGACTTTTGACATTTCCTTCAGTGTATGTCTGTTGGTGATGGCTTATTTGCTTGTGTTTGAAAAATTCTCTATTTCTTCTGTACTTCATATACTGTTTTTTCTGGGTATAGAATTCTGATTTAACAAACATTTTTCTCTCAATATTTTACTCCTGTCATTAAGTTCATTAGGTATAAGAAGCTTGCTGCACTTCTTATTGTTATTTCTCTGCTTGTGATGTGTTTTTATTCTAGGTGTATTTAGAATTTTATTTTACTATGTAAATCTTTTACACCTGGATGTAGATATGTGTGCAAGTATATGAATGTGTGCAATTCTATTTATCCTGTTTGGTGTTTCTAAGCATCTTAATAACTGAAATTTTGGTTGTCATTTTTAGAAAGTTCTTAAGCCACATTAGTCCATTTTATTTTCCTGCACTGTCCTCCATTTTCTCTTTTCTTGAGATTCCAATGACAGATATGTCTCACAGATCTCAGTTACTCTTTTCTGATTATTTTTCCATGCTTTATGTTTCATTTGGTTAATTACTGTTGGTTCCTATATCTGTGTCACAGTTGTATCTAGGTATGTTTCTGTTAATTGCCTTGTCTTAAGAGTGTATTTATCTTTTCTAGTCTTTTGTTATGCTTTTGTTGAAGATATACATGCTATGTAGAGAGACTAAAATAAAACAGTTATAATGTTTGGACATGGACGTGACTTTCATTCTTCTATGCATGAGTGCTTGTATTCACATGGTTAGAAGTTGGACTTGGTTTCAGGTTTTTCTGTTGCAATGATTATCCAAAGCACACATTTAGCCTGAGGCCTGTATACCAGAGGGTGTTTCTCAATGTCTGATCCACCCATAGGTTTAGATCTTCCTTCATTGCATCTCAGGAAGTATCTGTCTCTTGCAGCTCTCCCACTAATATTTATCCATTACTTTTGCTCTACGACTGTGTGTTTGAGGCCAGCATGGGCATGTGCTCTAATGTCATGATTTAACTCAAGTTTTACTCTTCAGTCTCAGGTATGTGGTTTTCACAACTACTCCTGTTACTCCTCCCTGAGATTGGGGCCCTGCACATACCCCCAAACTCTTCCCGATAGTGATGTTTAACTTGATTCCTTCTACCTGTTCCCTTTCTCCAGCCACAGTCAATTTCTACTAATACCCTGAAGGCAAGATTTTGTGGAAATCTTAGATCTTTTAATTATTTCCCATCACAGATTAAGAAGTTTGTCTTACAGAGAGAAAAGGGGGAAAAGTATGAGCAGTGTTTCCTGTCCATCTCAAGGCAGCTCCTGTTCTCCGCCAGGCCTGATCCAGGAGGTAACATTTCTCAGGACGATTTCCGGGTTTCCCTATGAGCACCTGGTGAGGATCTTGGAGAAGAAGCAAGCAATCTGCCCCTTATGTGTGGTCTCCAGGGCTTCGTTGTCTCCTCCCAGGCTGTGCTCTTCCTTTCTCATATGTTAGCTTTTCTTAACAGTCTGCAGAGACATTGCTTCCAAATAAGCAGCGTTAGCATCTCATCTTTCCCTTCAGGGGCTTGTCTTTCCTAAGATTTTGTGTTAGTTCTTCCTCCCACAATTTCTCCTTTCTAAAAGTTTCTAAAAAATCATAAGTTTGTACTGTGCTCAGCTTTTTTCTTGAAGCAACAGTGAGACTAATGAATCTAGCATTTCTCCTAAACTCTGAAACTTAAAATAACAATCTTATAGAGATATCTATATAGCCATATACATATTTTCTTTGCAGCTCTACTCAGCCTATTTTTATAGGTCTTCCATCTACCATTAAAAACATTTTGGGAGTTTTCTTTTCTAAAAAGAAACAAATTTAAAACTTAACTTCTCTCCTCTCTGGCTATCATTCAATGACTTCTCCCATTCCAAATGACTGGCATTGAGTTCCTACCCTATCCATAACTTTATGGATACTAATACCTAAGTCATTTATGCTTGTCGACCAAATATCTTAAGAGCATTCTTTCTAGATTTCCAGACTTGGCACTTCCTATGTCCTTTTATTACTTTTTTTCTGATAAGTTTTCTATCTGCCTTAATCCAGACTCATTTCTATATTTTTATGCTTTTCCTCACAGTAATATTTTACTTCTATAGTTTTAAATTTTGCCATCATTTATTCCATGTTGAATTTCAAAGGGGAAAGCCAAGTGCTGTGTGCATGTAGGCCAATATTACTATGAATTACATTATGATCTGAGACTATAATGCACCAAAGAAAGTATGAGAAAGGAAGAAAAATAGCACCTATAGTTAAAAAACAACAACAACAAAACATTGCGCGAAAATCAAAATCAGACTTTAAGATTGAAATATATTTTTAGATCTTTTTTC
>PVLC010018031.1:0-32744 GCA_004027655.1 Graphiurus murinus
CAACATATTTGCACACAATTCTCATTTGACCCCTTCCCCGATTCCCTCCCCATTCCCGTTCCCTCCCCCTCCCTCCCCCTAAGGTTCACTTCAGTGAGTGACCTTGTTATGATTGTGTAGGTACATCATGTGCTTTAGGGTGTCCCTCTGCCCCATGCATCCACTACAATTAAACCAACTTCTTTGCTTATTGAGGATCAGATGAATGGATTACAAAACTATGGGATATGTACACAATGGAATTTTACTCAGCCATAAAGAAGAATAAAATTATGTTCTTTGCAGGGAAATGGATGCAACTGGAAAACATTATGTTAAGTGAGATTAGTCAGTCACATAGAGTTAAGAAGCATATGTTCTCCCTAATATGTGGATGCTAGGGAGAAGATGGGGTATTTTTTATTCTTTATTTTGAAACCGAGTCTCACTAAGTTGCAGAGTGCCTCACTAGGTAGCTGAGGCTGGCCGTGAACCTGGATCCTCCGGTCTCAGCCTCCAGAATGCTGGGATTACAAGCATGCGCCACCACGCCCGGCTTAGCTTCATTCTTTTTTGATAATTCATTTTAGTCTATTCATTTACTCATCTCATAGACAATATTGGTTCATCATGGCAAACCAACTTGATAGATGCATGAATACAGAAATAAAAACAAAATAGGCAGGTTTTTTTTTTTTTCTATGTGAGGTGATAAAAATCCACAGTAGCAATTGTTAAAAAGACCACAGAGGAAAAGACTTATAACAGGGGAGGAAACTCAGGATGGTGTCCAAAGATACAACATGGGATTTTCTCATTGACTCACTGGTCAGAAAATGCTATTTTGAGGAAGTAATAATTAGATTGTGACATAAAGCAGATGTAAGTGTTTATTAGACAAATGGGGGGTGCTTGAGGAATAAAGAGTAGCACCTAAAGCATAGGAACTGCTGTGATGAGAGCTTTTCCTCTTGATAGGAACACCAGCTTGCATTTGTTTCTCATGGGTGTGTCTAAGATCATAAACCCTTTCTGTAGCTGTCGCATCCAGCAGACCAGCCGCTTAGCCCCTTGGGGCCGACCGAGAGGGAGAGTGTCGCGGCCGGGCCCACCACCCTGGGGAGTCGGGGAAGCCCCCCAAAAAACCAGCACGGCCGGGAGTCCAGTCAGCGGTCAGGCAGCGCTGCAGGAACTCAACTTTATTGGAACACACAATAGAATACATGGGCAGGTCAGGTAGGGAGGTGAAGCTGGGGAGGGGGAGCCAATGGGAGCAGATCTCCTCACCTATAGCTGCAGGGGAGGGAGGTAGGCCTTTCCTTGACCCACCCACAGGCTTCCCTAGGTCTGAGGGGTCAGATTTCACCAAGAAAGTTCAGAGCCTGTAAGTGCCAAATGCCACATAACATGAGCAATCCCTACACTTTCTTTGGGGAAAGGCACTCTACATCCACTAAACAGTTGCATATCTGATTTTTCCAGAGATCTGGTGACATCTTTTATACCATTTGTCCCCCAAACTAGAAATGTACCTTGCCACCTGCTTAGGAACTGGAGTCAAGATGTAACAAAACAATCATGCCAAGTAGTCAGAAAGCCAGAGCTCAGTAAAGACATAGAACCTGAATCCAGAGTTTAGTACTCTCTAGATGTAACTAAAAATTCAGTACTTAACTCAATTTGCTTAACCAAATAATTGGGACAAGGCTTTGGAAAGAAGGAAAAAAAAATGTTATTTATTTGTTAGCAAATCTGAAACACCATTAAGAACAAATACTGATTCTTCCTTGACCAGAGGAAGAAATGTCCCTTTTAAGAAGTAACACTTGAAGGTCATGTGAATATTGTCCTTGAGATGAATTCCTCAGACTCATGGGCATCAATGCTTCATTCCTTAGGCCAGTAAACTGATAAAAGTATGTTGCTCTGTTACCAGGGGAAGAAGAAAACGTGGAGAGTAAAAGAAAAATGTCAGCTTTGAAACAGGCCATCTGTTAGCTGCCAATTGGAAGTCCCATTTCATAAATACCACTGCATCAAACTCCAAGATGAACAAAACAACATATTAATCAATCAGGGTTCTCATGGCCCAAAGTCTGCTTGACTCATTTCCAAGAATTGGCAATAGGGATCCAGGCATGGTGGTGCATGTCTGTAATCCTAGTACTTGGAAGGCTGAGACAGTAGGATTACAGGTTTGAAAATATCTGTAGCAACTCTGAAACTCTTAGCGACAACCTAGTGAGACTTGGTTTCAAAAATAAATAAATAAATAAATAAATAAATAAATAAATAAATAAATAAATAATAAATAAATAAATAAATAAATAGGACTAGGAAAATAGCTTGGAGGTAGTAAGACCCTGGGTTCAATCCCCAGTACCACCAAAAACAAATGAAAAGAATTGGCAATATGAATGTCATTTGAATATAGAAAGGGGATCATTTAAAGTCTCAAAATCTAGCAAAGAAGGCAGCTGCCATATTGGGAAACTTCTCATCAGAAGTAGCAAGTACAAAGGCAAGAAGACATTGGAACATTCTAGGAAAAAAGAGACTGCAGCAGAGAGAGAGAGAATGTAATGAGCTATATTTAAAGAACTCAAGAAGCAGGGAGTGGGCAAGGGGAGTAATTAAGAGACAGTCTTGTCTTTGGAAGCTTTGGAATTTCCCAAAGTAGATAGTGGGTGGTCTCTGTAGCTGCAGGCAATTCTAACCTGCATGGAAGCCAATTTGTAGTCTTAAGTGATTCACTTAAGAGCATTTGTCACCTGAATCATTTTTGGTTCCAAATACATTTAAGGTTTCTGAGCTACAGTTTTCTGCTGTAGAATCAATTTTGTTATGCACTTTAATTACTTTTTCCCAGCTTTGTATTTTCCCTTTAAATGAAATGAAACCATCCTCCAGTTACTGCAGAGGATTCTGTTTTCTTCTCACTTCTGGATTTCCCTTGCCTCTGAGCTGAAATATTGAATTGCTGCCACCACCAAATGTTTAATTTTTCATGCTTGACAATTCAGTGGATAATGTTATTTCTTTGTAACTAGTGAAAGGTAGTTTGTTATGGGCTTAGGCCTCCAACACCAGCCAATCATTCTCACATGACATGGAGTGGTGTAGCCAAGCGTAGAGGTGCAGTTCTGTAATATCAGTACTTGGGAGCCTAAGACAGAAGGATTGCTGGTTCCAGGCCAGCCTCAGCCACTTAGCAAGATTCTCAGCAACCTAGGGAGACCCTGTTTCAAAATAAAACGTAAAATGTGTTGGGGGTTGGGGTTGTAGCTTGGAGGTAGAATGCCCCTGGATTCAATCCCTATTACCAAAAAACAAAGCAAAAAAAAAAAAAAAAAAAAAAAAAAAAAAAAAAAAAAAAAAACAACTCCCCCCCAATCCACCCACCCCCAAAATAAAAAACAGAAAGAAAATAAATTAAGTACTGAACCCTGGGAAGGCCAGGAACTCCCACACTACTGCCTTTGTTGGCCCAAAAAAGGAATCCAAGTTTATTGCTGCAGGGCCATTTTGCAGAGTGACAGATCTCTGATAGGGACCCAAATCCAGTGACCTCCTTCTTTGATGCTATCAATCATGTTCACTAGAGTCAGGTGGCAATTCCATTCCAGAGGCATGGCAGGCAGACTCTCCTAATAGATTCTGGCCCCGTGCTGTAGCCACTGGAGTCACTGAATGTGACAAAGTATCTGAGCTGTGCACGTTAAAGGGAAAAATTTTCCCATGTGAGTAACCCTTGTTGTTCTCTCCTCAACTGCAAAGAGTTTGCTAATTTCCTAAGCATAAAGGAAGTTTAATTAAAGCCAGTGGAGCAGGGGAATGTCACAGTTCAATGCATTTTTATGTGGCTCACATAGTCGGAGCCAGGCAAAATATGAAATGTGATAACATTAGCTTTGTTTGGTAAACAGTCACACTACCTCCAGGTACTTCTTCCCATCCCTGGGGCACGTTAAGTATTTACTGAGTAGTGCTCCAGCACTTCCTTCTCTTTGTAGTCTGTAGTCTTTCTGATGTATTAACAACCACAGTCTGCTTCCAGGAAGCAGAAAGCAGAAGCAACACTTGGTGTGTGCCTTTGGCAGGACTCTGGGCTATGCCTGTCCCAGCAGCCCCTTCTCGCTGGTGCAAGTAGGAGGGGACTCTGGATGGGGGATTCCCACACCTGCTCTGCCACCTGGACAAAAACACTTGCCTGTGTGCAAAATCATTCTGTTTTTAAAACAGTACTTTTCCATTTGGAGAGAGGAAAAAAATCTTTTTTAGGTTAAGGAATAAAAATGTGTATTTATGTTTACTCAGAATTCCATAGGAAACTGACCTGAAAAGAGAAAATATAATAGAAGTTTCCATCTATCATTCTACTTTATGCTACTTATTTCTCCCATTAAACACAGTTGCTATTTAGTAATACCATTGTATTCCTATTTGAACTTGAAATTTTTATTAATAACTTATTTTAATTAGATTTAGAAATGAGTATTTTTGCAGTTCTAGGTCATATTCAGAAATCAATAAATTCAGACTTCAATGAGTAAATGTTCTTTCTTCTTGTTTTTGGTTTTTTTTTTTTTTTTTTTTTGAGGTACTGGGGATGGAACCTGGGGGCATTCTACCTCCAAGCTATAGCCCCAGTCCTATTTTTTATTCTTTATTTTGAAACAGGGTCTCACTAAGTTGTGGAGGGCCTCACTAAGCACTGTTACAGACTATTGAGATTCAGTAGTTTCTAAAATTCCTTATAGAAGGAGACAGACAATACACAAAATAGTTAATTGTGACAGAAGGAAATGAACAGGAGAGTGTGTCAGTGGAGCTGTGATCAATGGTTGTGATTTTTTTTTTTTTTTTTTTTTTTTTTTTCGGTACAGGGAATTGAACTCAGGAGCATACTACCTCCGAGATATACCCCCAGCCCAATTTTTTATTCTTTATTTTGAAACAGGGTTTCACTAAGTTGAGGAAGCCCTCACTAGGTAGCTGAGGCTGACTGAAAACCCGGATTTTCCGGTCTCAGCCTCCCAAATGCTGGGATTACAAGTGTGCGCCACCATGCCCAGCCAATGGTTGTGATTTTAAGTATGTTGGACAGACAAATCTTTGTAGAGAAGATGGTATATTTATAAAGCCTCAATGAGGTAAGGAATAGAAGTGAGGTAGTATAGAAGAAATAAAAGAAAGGAGACATAAAGTGAGAACAAAGAAAGTGGAATATTAAAATGAAAGCCTGTACAAAATTCCCCAATACCCTTCCTCCTCAGTCAAGCCTGTTTGTTAGTTTCAGGTTTCTGGGAAATGTAAACGTCTTCAAACATGATCCTAAGCATTGCTGACTATTCTTATAGAGACATCTATTCATCAGACAATAGATACTATACCAAAAATCTGGAAAGGTGGTCAGACACCATACTGGGGAATGAATGCACTTACAAAATACCCTGAACTGTTAATTTTCCAACCTGGGAATAGTTCAGCAGGAGAGATAGCTGTTGGTCAGAGGACAGAGATACATAAAGGGCAATCTCCTTTGGCAGTTAGCCATCCTACTCGTGAATAGTTTAACAAGAGCAATTTTCTTCTTGGACACTATTGGCTGTCCTTGTACAGTTTAAACAAAATGGATACCTACTAATCAAACAGTGAAAGCTCTGTCAGGACCTAGAAGATGACCAGAAGCCCCCCTAAATCATCATCTGACTGATGTCATTCTTACATACCTCCTCCAATCCACCCCTCTCAAAAGTCTCCTGTAATAGAAGAGCTATGAAGCCCCAAAAGGTACCTCTTTCACTTTTGAGGTGGCTCATATTCTCTCTTGAATGTGTATTTATTTGTTTCCTAAATAAATCTCTGCATATTTCACTGGCTGGATTATGCGGAAGTTCTTCTAAACCACATAAGCTAAAGACCCCACTGGTCCCAAGTGAAGTTTCTTTCTCTCCCTCATTGGAAACTGCTCCTGATCCTTCATGAAAGCAGCCCTTCTCCTGTGTCAGAAGCATGAATATATCTGGAGGAATTATCCAAGCAGATGGAAACAGCTCTGGTCTTGAAGCAGCTAGACTCAAGCTTTGAGACCTGCACAGAGGCCAGTGGACCTGGGCAAAGTTACTATTATTATTATTTCCCTGCAGAAATTTGCATTGTGATGTCCCAACCCCCAATTCTATAGAAGGCCACTGCATTTGGAGATAATGTCATTAAAGAGGCAATTAAGTGAAAATGAGGTCATTAGATTGGGTCTTAAGCCTATATGACTGCTGTAACTACATGAAGAAGTAATTTAGACACAGGCAAGTATAGAGGAGAGACTATGTGAAGACACAAGAAGATGGCAACATACACACCACGGAGAACAGTCCCAGAAAGAACAACCCTGGAGAAACTTGGACCACAGACTTCCAGCCTGCAGAAATAGGATGAAATTAACTTCTGTCATTTAAGTCACTCAGTCTGTGGTATTTAGTCATGATCATCTTAGCAAACTAATACAGTAAATGAAGATTTAAATAGTAGGAAATGAGGTCTGAGAGCTGAGAGAGATGGGGATTAAGTCATTCCTTGTGGGCCATTGTATGTCAGGGCTCGGGGGCTACTGGGAGCTTTGACAGAGGCATATCATGATTTCACTTTGGTTTCAAAATGGTCTCTGACTGTTGCATTGTAAATAGAGTGTATATGGAATAGTTCTGAAAGCAGAGAAATAATTTAGGAACATAAGTCATGCAGTTGAGAGATGATGGCATCTTAGATCAGATGCATGGAGGGGGTGTGATAAGAAGTGGCCATATTCTAAACATGCGTTGAAGGTAGAGCTGATACCATTTGCTGACAGACTGAATGAAGAGGAAAGCAAAGGGGTGAGTCTGTCATTCAAGAGAGTTACTGACATACTTCACCAGTACCACATTGTGCAGATATAGCATAGAGCTTATGGGAGATGATCATACAGAGAATGAACAAAGCACCTATAGGTTTTGAAATCTCATTATTCCATAGTCCAGGCAAACCATACATGTCTTGTGTGTACCATGGTTCTAAAAGAAAAAGTAAACCCCAAGGTCTGGTGTGTGTGTGTGTGTGTGTGTGTGTGTGTGTGTGTGTGTGTGTGTGTGTGTGTGTGTGTGTTTGTGTGCCTAAGAGAGGTTTGGAAATTTGTATTTTCTCTGAATAACAAGAAATGCATCAAGGGATTTTTCTGGTCAGGAATAATACTAGGATTGTGCACGTTGAGGACTGAGGTCTGTATATCAAGGGCCCTAGGAAAGACTTGTATGCTGAGAATGATAATATCAGCCAAAGGCCTTAGCTAGGGTTCAATCCAACAAAGCTAGTTGTCTGTGGAACTACCAAAAGTTGAAAGAAAATGAGACTCCAGAGCTATCTGGATTTGTTTCTGACCAAAGTCAAGGATGAACAAGGGTTTTATTATGAATGACTAGAATATACACTTGGTATTTTATTATCCATGATTTGTTATGGGTATGAGAGATAAATGGCATCTACTTAATAATTCCAGTGTAGATGAGAAAGAGTATTAGAAGTGAGGGTGTGGACTTGAGGGACAGGCTTATGTTGGAGATAAAAGTGTATGTCATTACCAGCGTAAATATGATGTAAGATGGTTGTCAAGTTATAAGATGATAGAAAATCATTACAGATGCGTGTGTAGACAAAGGATACAAGACTCAAGATGAGCTTTAGGTTGCTTCATCATTATGAGATCACAGAGGTATAAATTTGGCTATGGATATGGTGGTACATGCCTGTTAACCCAGTACATGGTAGGCTGAGATGGGAAGAGTACAGGTTTGAGGCCAACCTCAGCAACTTAGTGAGACCCTCTTTCAAAATAAATAAATAAATAAATTAATTAATTAATTAAATAAAAAGGGCTGGAGGTATAGCTCAGAGGTAGAATGCCTCTAGGGTCAATTTCTAGTAACAAAGAGGAAAAATGACAATGGGGATTGAAAAGAATAGCCTGCATAGGAGGCAAACCAGGAAAATGTGGAGTCCTGGGAGAAAATTGTGTTGAGGAAGAATTACTGATCAATGGTGGCTAGGAATAAGGACCTAGAATTGAGCACTGACTTTACAGAGAGAATGCCATAGGGCACTTATTAAAAAAGATTTTAAGAATAATGGTGGAAGGTACTTTGAGACAGGGAGCACTGAGTACTCTAAGAATTTATTGCAAAGAGGATCAGAGAAAAGCTGGAAGAAATGTAGTCAAGAGATACTTTATATGAATTTGCATGTTGATTATTTGTGTGTGTGTGTGTGTGTGTGTGTGTGTGTGTGTGTGTGTGTGGTACTGAGGATTGAACCCAAGGGAATTCTACCTCTGAGCTCCACCCCCAGCCCTATTTTATTTATTTTATTTTGAAACAAGGTCTCATTAAGTTGTAGAGGGCCTCACTAAGTTTCTGAGGATGGCTGCCAACCTGCGATCCTCCTGTTTCAGCCTCCAAGTACTGGGATTACAAGCTACAAGCGTGCGCCATCATGCCGGGCTTGCATGTTGATGATTATGATCAAAAAGAAAAGAAGAACATTGATAATGAAGAAGAGACTATTGCTAGATTGATATTCTTATCAAATGAAGGGGACATGACTTGGTGCACTAATAGACAAGTATATACATCTCATCTAGGGCCACAGAGGTGCATTTCTGGGAAGAAGGTCTAATGACTGATCTTACTTAGATGTGCATGTGTGGGGCGAGGGGGGGCAGCTTATTGTCCACCTCCAATCAACAACATTGAGCTTTGAAAAACAAAATCTGAACTAATACTTTTTTGAACAGAAAATTGTTAAATAAGCATTTATGAAGCAGGTGCAGTATGATTATTAAGAGCACAGTTTCGCCACAAAGAGCTTAGTTAAAATCCCATGTTTACTACATCATAACTCTGAAACTGAAAAAATTACATACTCCATGACTCAGTTTTCTTGCCTATAGAATGTAAATACTAAATAGCCATTTCACATGAGATAATTTAACAAAAAAAATATTTGCAACTGAGATTGGACATAGCAAGTTCTCATCAAACTTACTAATATTTTATTTTTGAGGCAAGTTGCAGGCTTTGGTACAGTTCATATAGAGGGATGAATAAAATATGGCAAAACCACTTCAGAAAAAGAGAAGACTCAGTGAAGCTGGTCCACATAATAGACACAAATTTTAAGAACTGAACATCTCACAATTACTCCGAGTTACCATGATTATGTCTTCTAGACATAAAATATTATTCATGAGAGAGATACATCTGATTCAGACTTAATTCAGTTTTCTCTTCTGAGAATTAAACACCTTGGATGGAAATAAGAGATGTAAGGCTGTGTTGGGCAGGCTTCCCATGAGGCAGGACTCAGGACAAATGGTCCCTGGGATTGTACTGCCGAGTTCCTCAAAGCTGCCCTAGTTCTTGTCCTTCCAAAAGCTAATTCAGCTTCCCTTAGAGTCTGTGAATCACCTCATTATCCTTCTAATAAGCAAGCTTTTACTTAAATAAGCCATAGCCCATTTCTGATGTTTACAAGCAAAACCCTTAACTGATACACTCAAAGTTGCCCATTATAATGTGGACATTCTTATCTGTGCCACAGTGAATTCCTAGCAGCAGTCTTAAATCTCATTTTAACTCCGACTTAAGCTGATATGTAACAAAGAAGCTAACTCACTTGTAGGTACTCAAGACACCTAAGTACTGAAGTCATCAGGTCTCCCTGGCATCATTTTATGTAAGAATCTCTTGGTGGTCCATTAACACTGTGAGCATGAATTAGATTTGCATTTTTCCAACCCCTCTATGTGAATGGTGTTATAGTGCAGATTTTCTATAATATGGTAAGTCTTTAATAATTTTACTGTTGATTTTAAAACACATTAAAAATCCATCAGCCTATTAAATGTTTGCAAGACTGAGAAGAACTTTACAAATAGGTTACCGTTTTTTCTACTTTCACTGCCAAGTTTATAAAATACCTAATGTAAACACATGGTATCTTCCATATAAAAGTTCTCTCTCTCTTTTTTATTTACATGCTATAATTACTTCAGACTTCCTTAAAACTGTACATAGAAAATAGCCAATAACAAAATATTCCTTCATGAAATATTTCAAATAATACTATGGAAATATGTGTATTACTACCAATTTCATGAACATGTGTGGGGAGGGAGGAGTGGGGAGTACCATGGGATATGGGAAGGAATACCCTAAGAGTGGTGTTCATGTATGTTTTTATCACATTAAATCACACTATGATGTATAATTGTGATTCACTAATAACTTAAAAAATAATGTTTCTTTGTGCTCTTTGACGGTGTTGATTGCCCCAACCTGTAAATTCTTCTCCTTGGATTTCAATGTATCATGATTCTAGTTTTTTTTTTATTATTATAGTTTCTAGTATTTATTGACACTCTATGCAATGACAGTCTTCTAATCATGATGATTCCTCTATTCTATCATTTTCAGTATTCCATGAAAATGGAAGGGAAGAAGCTATGTCAAACTATGCCATACTCTTTATTGATCATCATCAATGGACAGGAGTGAACTCATGACATGGGTGAGGTCGAATAAATTTTCACAGAAATTTAGACAGTGTGCTGCCATGCTGCCATTTACTTTGTACTAATCTTCAATTGAGAACATGTAATTTCCAGAAGCCTGAGGTAGGTTTCTGCTCCCAGATTCCTGCAAACTGAAGGGTTTTGAGTAAACTTAACTTCTTCTACATCAGAGAACTGACAAGAAAGTGTGCACCTATACCAGTGGCATTGGGGTTATAGAAGCAATTTACAGAGGTGATGCACATAATTGGGAGATATCGGTAAGAGTGGTATGTGAATCAAAACCAAGTGCCTTGCACATGATTACTACATAAGCACAATGAGAGAGAAATAATGATATTTTAAGATTCTTGCTTGCTTCAAAAGAAATACAGTTCAGGAAAAAAGTAAAGCCAGTGGAGAGCAAATATCCTCAAGTTTCTTTGGTAAAGTCATGAGTTGCAAATATCTTCATGAATCTCTCATAATCTCTCCACAGAAATCTTTCTCAATCTCATGATCTTTGATGCAGGTTATTCAATTACGTATTATTTGTAACAATAAGAATAAATCAAAGATAGGAAAGTAAAATCAGACATGGTCTTATGGTTAGATACAGAATGTCCCCTGAAAAGCTCATGTATTTATGTTCAGAGTTGATATAATTAAGCCACCAGGGTGGCCATCTCATCAGTAGATAAAGCCATTGTAGTGGATTTACTTGGTAGTAACCTAGTCAAGTGGAGTGTGGCTAGAGAAGATGGGTCCCTGGGGGTGTGGTCTTGGGGACTGTGCTAGGGTCTTTGAATTCCCTTACTGGCTTGCTCTGCTTCTGGCTTTTGTGATGTGAGAGCAAACCCTTGCTTTCTCCTTACCTCTGCTTCTCACCACCATGGCCTGAGACCCACGAATCTGTTCTCACATGGACTGAACCCTGAAATTTCCAAAAAATTGTAAGGAAATAAAATTATGTTGGCCAGGTCTTTGGGATTATAGCAATGAGAATGCTGTCCAAAGCACATGGTGAGGAGAAAACATTTTAAATATGGTTTGGAGTGCATTTGACTACAATAGTAAAATGCTTTATATTACCAGCTTAATAAAATTTTGTGGAGCACAGTATATAAGTTGAATTTACATCAATAAATAAAGTGCATTATTATTATTTATTTTAAAAGTATTTCATTGGTTTCTTGCTAAAGCCTGTGACTAAGAGAATCCCATTTAATCCTGCTATCAGCCTAATAGTGCATACAATTACTATAAAGACATGTTTAAAGACATAAAAGGATGGGGAAAGTGAGGGAGGAAAGATTTATAAAATGTGGGGAATTGAACTCACATAGCAGGCACCAAAAAATATAATTCCCAAGCACACACCAGAAAATGCAGAATCCTCTACAGGTACAGAACGCAACAGTACCAAGTGCCTCTGGTACTGATCTGTCCTTGTTGACAATGTGCTGAGGTTCCTGACCACCTCCTCTCAGGGCCAGGCAGCCTGGATCAGCTTTGGTTATGCATTTTATCTTATAGAAGTATCCTTTGAGTATCTTGAATGCCAAGATATGCCATGTTGAGTTCAAAGTAAGAAAGCATCTCACTCCCTTTGATCAGAGTATCTGCCAGCTGTAAGACCCCTCTTCTACCCTCAACTCTACCAGATGCCCACGGTGTGGGCAGCTCTATAGTTCTTAGGACTCACTTTCATGACCTTGTCATCAACATCCACTTAAGAGGTTCTATTCTCTGGTGAGTCTCCACCTAACGGTGGTAAGAGGCCACTTTTCTTACAAAATTATTTTTGGGCTTGCTACTCAGGCTTTCAAAACTAATTGTACAGTATACTCCTTTTTTGGCACTGAGAATTAAACCCGGGGCATTTTTTTCTCTGAGCTGAGCCTTCAGCACCCCCCATTTATTATAAAAGAGCCTCATTAAATTGTTAAGGCTGTCCTCAAACCTGCAATACTCCTTCTCAGTCTCCCAAGAACTCAAATTAGAAGTGTGCACCACCATATCCATCTATGGTGTACTCTTCAATGCTACATGTTTAAGTAGCAAATCTATAAACAAATGGAATAATTAACAAATTCAAGATAATGATTGCTTTGAGAGGTTCAGGAGAAAAGCAGATGCTACTGGAATTACTCAGGGGGATTATAAAGTTCTATTAAATGCGCTATTTCTCAACCTGAGTGTGAGTTTTTTTTTTATTACTGTTATTCTTGAAAGTGCATATTCATGTGCTAAATGTTTCATCTGTAAATATCACATTTTGCATTTTATTTATTTATTTGCTTATTTTTGAGGTTCTGTGAATCAAAACCTGGTGCTTTGCACATGCTGGGCAAACACTCTAGTACTAACCTACAGCACCAGCCCCTGCATTTTATTCTCTTTTTTGTAGTACTGGGGATTGAACTTAGGGATATTCTGCTGCTGAGCTATATCCCCAGGCCTATTTTATTTTTTGAAACACAGTCTTACTAAGTTGGTGAGGGCCTTGCTAAATTGGTGAGACTGGCTACAAACCTGAGATCCTCCTGTCTCAGTCTCCCAAGTACTCAGATTATAGGCAAGCACCACCATGCCTGCTCAGCCCCTGTATTTTTCAATTGAAAAGAAAACCTGATAAAACATAGCAAGCTCTTTATGTACTAGTAGAGGGCCGTCCCTCTAATATGTTTTTATGTGATAAAAGTAGTATGCAAAGGGTGATTTTTATAGTATGCTATTTTTTTTTTAAAGTGAGAAGGTGATGGGAAATGGTACCATATACTTGAATATGCATGGGTTCTTCAAAAAGATGTGTAAGACAATGCTAAAACAGTTTACCTCCAAGGCAGGTAAAGGACAAGGTGAGAGGAAGGCTTTTCATAGCCAGTTCATCAGTACCTTTTGAATTTTGAGCACTATGAATGTATTCCCTCATATAATTGAGAAAAAAACGAAAACACTTTTTGAAGGTTGATTATAAGACCTGCCTTTCAGCTATACATTACTCTCCTTAATACTGATTTTCTATAAACTATTTGGACATAGTTGGCATTACGTTGACTGGCCATGATTTTTTTTTTTGAAGGTATGTTTATGGTCACCAATATGGTGAATAATTCCTAGGTATGAATCTGAACCTAGGACGTGGTCTAAATATTCAATTTTTCCCTCTACTCCCATTCTTCTCAATGTTCTTCCCTGTGCAATAACAAGTTGGTTATCCTGAGGTCATGTGTCCTCTGAGTGTGGACAGTCAGCAGACCTGCAGGGCAGTCATTATCCTATTAATAGAGGGGACTTACTGTATTCCATGGCATTCTCTATGAACAGTACAGGCATGCCCATTTCTGTTCATATTTCACCTTAATAATGAGACTAAAAGTGGATACCTTTCCCATTTAACTATTGGAAGCAACAGTATCATTACCTTCAAGGTGCCCCCCCCCATTAAGATCATGTAGAAAACACAGAAAAAATATGAAGCTCAGAGACACTGATTCTCAGAAAAGAAAATTACTCTAGCAATCAATTTCTTTGAATGCTTATAAAAAATTCTCCATTTTTCCATTTAATAGTCTTATACCATCTTAATCAGGAGCTGCACATGCAAATCATTCTGTTTTAAGATCACTAAAATTCCAAATCAAATTCATGCTGTGAAATAATGAGAGTTTCTAAAATTGACTTAACATAATAGAACTTCAATAACTTAAGATTCATTGGACTGATCAAAATAGAGTGAGCAAGAAAGAGACATCATAATATAAATTGGGAAGGTTGTTTGGTATTTCCATTAAGAGTAGGAACACTGATGAGATAGGCCTTGTTTTAAATCCTGACTTCTCCATCTGATTTTGGCAAGTTTGTACAAGGCTGTAAGGATCGCGGATTAAACATGTAAGATGCTTATCTGCTTTCAGCAACAAGAAGTCTGGAGGTAGATAGTCTGCTGCTATCCAAGAATGGTTTGAACACAAGGATGCTCTACCTCTGAGCCACACTCCCAGTTCTATTTTATTATTTTCTTTTGAAATGGGGTTTTGCTACATTTCTGTGCACTCGTCTCAATCCTTCCCAAGTACTGGGATTGCAGGAGTACATCACTATGGCTGGCTTATAGGCATCATTTTATTGCTTCCTTATATCTATTCTGTGAGTTAGGTACTGCTGTAGTGATTACTTTCTGAATCTTAGAGAAACTAGGTGTATGGGTTACACAGCTATCCATTATGTTAACTTCCGGGTTCATATCCTTGAGAACTGCACTAATTAACCAACATGGAGAACACCTGATTCAAATCTCCAACATGTTTATATTGTATTGTGTTTGAATTAGAAATAAAAAATTACTTTAAAAATTTTGTTTTGTTTTGTTTTGTTTTGTGAGGTACTGGGGATTGAACTCAGGGGCTTTCTACCTTCGAGCTATACCCCCTGCCCTATTTTTTAATCCCTTATTTTGAAACCAGGTCTCACTAAGTTGCAGAGTGCCTCACTAAGTAGCTGAGGCTGGCCGTGAACCCGGATCCTCTGGTCTCAGCCTCCCGAATGCTGGGATTACAAGCGTGCACCACCACGCCCGGCACTTTAAAAATATTTTGAAACAATTTTAGATATATGGTAGAGTTGCAAGGATAATACAATAAATTCCTATATGCTTTTCTCCACCTTCTTCTAATTTTAACAATTTACATAATTGTGATACTGTTATAAAATAAAAATATTCATTAGTAGATAGCTATTAATTCAACTGCAGACTATTTGGATTTTATCAGTGTTGCAAGAATGCCCTTTATTTGTTCCAGCATCCAATTAAGGGTTCTATGTTGTACTAAGTAATCATGTCTGCTTGTCTCCTTAATTTGTTATAATTTCTAAATGTTCCCTTGTTTTGTGATATGTTAGGAAAGCACTACTCATATATATTTATACAGTGACCCTCTACTTAGATTTATCTGATTTTTTCTTATGATTTGGCTAAAATTATGGTTAAAATTAGGGCAAAATACCACAGAGGTGAAATAGCCTCCTGCAGCATTCTATCTGGAGGTATGTGACATTAACATCATTAATTATTGTTAATACTAATTTTGATCACTTGGCTAAGGTAGTCTGCCCGGTTTTTCCATGGTAAAGTTACTCTTATGATTTTTCTATAGTCTGTGTGTGTGTATCATTAAGTCTAATCCACACTTAAGAGAATGACAATTACATTCCAAATCCTGGAGCAGGAGTATCAAAACTGTGTGTACATGTATTAAAACCTCCATAGCAGTTAATAACTATTTGGAGGGAGATGCTTAGAGATTATGTACCTATTCTATTTTCTTTCAGTTGACCACTCTGTCTTGGTCAACATTTTCACTGTTATATTCCAAAGCAACTGGACCACACAACTTAGAGGAAGGAAGATTTATTTGCTCACAATTTTTAGATATTTTGGGTTCAGTCCATGTATTTTCAGGGTCTGCAGAACCTCAGGGCATGATGGCAGAAGCAGAGAGGCAGAGAGAACAAGGGTGCTTCTCCCACATCATGGAGGCCATAAACAAATGAGCAAGCAAGCAAGGGAATTCGAAGACAAAAGCACAACCCCCAAAGCCCCGTCCCCAGGGACTTACCTTCTTCAGCCACACCCCACTTGCCTACATTACCACCCAGTAAATCCATCATAATGGATTTATACACTGTTGCAATCACAGTCCTCATGACTTAATTATATCAACTCTGAACATAAATACATAAACTCTGGTTATTTTTTATAACTGTCCCTAAAATATCCGGTCAAATGCTGCTCTCTCCGTTTATTTAGGTCAGCCCCCCCCCCCCACCATTACCACACACACCCACTGCTTTCAACAAGTGTATGTCAATCATTTATAAAGGTTAATTTGTCATTCTCATCTGTCTTGGCATTTGTGGTTCATTGATTGCGCTTATTTTGTTTCAAATTTTTTGCAGTAAAGTTTACTGTCATTTGCATCAGAGTACACTAATTTTCTCCTGGTTCCACTTTGTAGACTTTTCTTTCATCATTCTTTAGCAGTTTTATGTATTTATTTTTCCTATTGTGTTTCTAAGATTTGTCATCTCTCACCTCAGAATGTGTACATCTAACAAGCCTCTTGCTCTGTGAAGATTCATGTACTTTAAGTCTTTCAGGTGATTATCAAATCACTTTCCTCAAAGAACTCTAAAAAAATTGAAGAATATCCCTGGGTAACTATTAGAGCGCAGTAAGAGCTTTATTATGAAGTAGGCTGGGTTAGCAGAACTACTTGACTTAATACTCCCTGTTCCGTGGTGGCCTCTGCCAAGGGGATTGGTGGATTTACAGAAGAGATTCTTAGTAGACATTTTACCAGAGAAATTCAGCCTGGCTTAAGTCAATCAAGTGCAGAAAGAGATAGACCCAAGGAGTATAACCAACTCTCCAGGCTTGGCCTCACCTACACCCATGTCTGTGTCCTTTATGGAAGTAAGAGCAGGAGGCAACACAGGTTCTCAAGTCTTAACAGACTTAAGGACATTGCACCTGGGTGCAGCACTCATGCTCAGAGACATTTCTCAAGTTTTATTAATCCATATGAAATATCTAATAAGATGTCCAGTGAAGTATATTGTGAGTCTGTAGCACTGTTCCTTTTGAAGAAAAGAGTATTAAGTCTTGGATCCCATTTTAAAACTTGATAGGCTGGCACAGAATTAGTATGTTTTGAATAATCAAAACCACAGCTAACATCCTGCAGTCTGACAATTTGTAAAATAATAGACTAACAACGCCACATGAATTATGTCATTTATCCTTACAAAACCCTATTTTCTATCATCTGATTTTGCCAATGAGAAACGGAGGTACAGATAGGTTAAATGACTTGACCAGGGTTTAAAACTAGAAATTGGTAACAGGATTGTAGCTCAATGTTCTGACTCCTGAGCCTGAATGAGCACAATTCTACCTTTTAAAATAGGAAACAGACTATGCAACCTTTCCTCTTGTGGGCCCCAATTTATTTCTCAAAAAGCATTTTTCTCTCAAACAGTCATCAACACTTCTCCTTTTGCCCCCTATAGATCCTGGGCCACTCTCCCTAATTTACTGACGATTTTAGATCCTGGCTCATTATTTTTCCTTCTGTGCTGAAATTCCATTACAAGTCTGTGATCTCAACATCTGCTGGAATTATTTTTATACCCAGTTAGCCTTTCACCTCCAAGGCCTTTTCATGCCCACTGATAATTATTTTCCATTTCATTTTGATAACCCTTGACTTTTACCTTCACCAATAATTGTATCACTTTCAAAATGCCAAATTCAAATATTACCATCCTGGCAACCTTTCATTCTTCTGTATTCTGTTGCAACAGGTATAGGTGTATATAAGGACAAAAACCTTGGAAAGTAATAAAATTTTGTGTTAAAACTGTCTGTTCTTCAAAGAGATGGATACAGTTGGGTATGATGGTACTTGACTGTAATCCCAAAACTTGGGAGGTTGAGTTAAGAGAATCACAGGTTTGCATCCAACTTCAGCAACTTAGTGATACCCTGCCTCAACATAAAGAAAAATAGAAAGTATTGGGAGTATAGAAAGTATTGGGAGTATAGAAGTAGAATACCCCTGGTTTCAATCCCAGTACCAAAAAGACAGATGCTAGTAGGTAGCTTTCCAGAAGCATTGGGTTCCCAGGTTTCTTCTATATTGCTCCTCTGTCATTAAAACAATTTTCATGACATGCTCAAGAATAGTTGTTTGTACTCCAGACGTTATATCTTTTTTTTTCTTTTTTGAATAGTTTTTAAACTGTTTATTCCAAGTGCTTTCAAAATGAAGACACTACAAAAGTGGGAAAAGTATGTTGTTGGAAAAAAATGAAATAGAAGATTATTAATTCCTTAAAGATCAAGAATATTGCAAATTCAAATGATCTCACTCATAATCAACATGGGATCACTCTACAGGTTTGCATATTATAATATGTTCTTAAGACGGGATACATAATGATTTCACAAATCAACTATTTACACTTTGTGGCTGTCGAATTCTTTGCTTGCTGTGCAATATGTTCATTTTTTTATTTATTTATTTTTAATTAATTTATTTATTTTTTAGCATGGACTTTTATACATTTCTTGGGTACAACAGGGTTAATCACACATTTTTGTTGGGTACAAGCTAGTACAGGTAAAGACATCCATGCACATATTTTTCATTAACCCTTCCCCAATTCCTACCCACCCTCCCCCTATCTCCTGGTCAGTTTAGTGATTGACTTTGATGTGATCTTGTAAGTACATCATGCTCATTAGGGTGTCCCCCCTCCTCCCATTAAGTCAAATTTTTTGTTCACCTAAGAATTCTCCTTCACCTGGAGTCCCTCTTATGTCCCATTTTCTCCCTAGCTTTCACATATTAGGGAGAGCATTTGATTTTTAACTTTTAGTGACTGACTAATCTCACTTAACATAATGTTTTCCAGTTCCCTCCATTTCCTTGCAAATAACATGATTTTGTTTTTCTTTATGGCTGAGTAAAATTCCATTGTGTACATATCCCATAGTTTTGTAATCCATTCATCTGTTGTTGGACATCTTGACTGGTTCCATAGTTTGGCAATTGTAAACTGTGCAGCTATAAACATAGATACACATGCGTTGGTCTGATAGTTTGGTTTCCTTTCTTTTGGGTAGATACCCAGTAGAGGTATCTACCCAATATGTTCATTTTATTGTGCGATGATATTAATGTGTATCAGGACTACAAGTGAAATGTAAATATTGTTACATTCCTGGTTTTATAGTACTTTATTCATTTTAAAGAATCTTGAGTGACTCAATTTTATAAAATAAATTGTTTTTTGGAAAAATGCCTAACATCAAGTGCCCCATGTAGTAGTTACTCAAGATTATATATATATATATATATATATATATATATATATATATATATATATATATATATATATATATTTTAATTCCCTAATATATATACATGACACTTCTACTCACATTTCATTAACTAGAATTTCCAAATATAGTCACTATAAAATGTTATGATTCTGTGTGGGCATGTGATCTGATAACATGTTTATTTGTTTTTGTTTGTTTGGTACTGGGAATTGAACTCAGGAGCATTCTTTTAAGCTACATCCCCAGTCCTATTTCTTTCTCTTTTTTTTTTTTTTGAAACAGGATCTCACTAAATTGATGAGGATATTGCTAAGTTGCTGAAGATGGTTTGGAACCTGCAGATCCTTCTGTCTCAGCCTCCTAAGTACTAGGATTATAGGTGTACATCACCATGCCTGGATTTTTGTTTGCTTTTAATTTAAAGTAACCTTGGAAAATGAGTAGATATTAGAACTAGCATTTTCTTCCACTCTTCTTAGTCACATCCTCTAGTAGTCCTTCTCTACATTGATCATACTCTTTTTCATTATCCATCATGTCCCTCATATCTTAATCTCCTGCCTTAAACCAGTAAAATCAATAGCCTATCATTAAATTTTCTCTAGTCTTAATTTATTTCTGATATTCTTTGTCTTCCTCCCTTGACTGTACATAAAACCCTGTTGTGTGTCTGCTCTGTTAATGGATCCAAAGAGCTGGTCTTTGTTGAACAAAAACAACTGTTCTTTTATTTTTATTATTTTATTTATTTATTTATTTATTTATTTATTTATTTATTTATTTATTTATTTTATTTGCAGTACTGGGGATTGAACTCAGGGGCATTCTACCTCTGAGCTATACCCCCAGCCCTACTTTTTATTCTTTATTTTGAAACAGGGTCTCACTAAGTTGCGGAGTGCCTCACTAGGTAGCTGAGGCTGGCCATGAACCCGAATCCTCTGGTCTCAGCCTCCCAAATGCTTGGATTACAAGTCTGCGCCACCACGCCCAGCTACAACTGTTCTTTTAAAATCGTGAATGCAATCTCAAAAGTTACAACTCATTTCTAGTGTATTAGCCTTCCTCTGAATACATGACTACCATGAGTGATTTCCTTGTTTCACAAACCTTACTTCCTCACCTTCTGCATTATTCTATGCCCATGCCCAAGTCTTATACTTCTTTGAGAAATTAGAAACAATTGGATTGTTTACCTGGGCCTATGAGTTATTTAAGGCTTTAAATTCTAATCTATCTCCCTTCTCAAGAGTTTTTATTTATAACCTTCCTTTATTTTCTCATTAGTCTCTCCCTTCCTTCTAACCCATGAACATAGGATGTCCTTCCCTTTTTGTGTTCTCTTGAATTTCTTTCATCAGCTTTTATGCATGCTGGTAATTGAATCAGGAGTAGTCTACCTCCAAGTTAAACCCCCATTCCTATTTTGTTTTATATTTTGAAACAGAATCTCACTGAGTTGCAGAGGACTTTGCTAAGTTGCCAAAGGTGGTTGTAAACTTGTGATCCTCCTGTCTCAGCCTTCCAAGCAGTGAGATTATAGTTGTCGGCCACCACACCCTGGTTTTTCCTTTCTTCTGCATTGCCCTCTAAAACATTAAAACATGCCTTTGAAATTCCTGTTTCAATAATAAGAAGCGCTTCCCTTGACTTCATATTGTCCCCCTAACAATACCACTTTTCACCTTAACTTTAGAATGCATTTTCATAAAACTGTAGTCACTCTCTCCACATTTTCTTACCATCCTCCATTCTTTTCCCCATATACTTAATTTTGGCTTCTGCTCCTACAATCATTTTGTTTTAAAAACTTTTATTGGTGCATTGGAATTATACACCATACTGAGGTTCAAAGTCATAAACACAAACATGCCCACAGGTCTTGGTTTTTCAAGGTCACTAATGAACTCCATGAAGCCAAATCTAGTACCATTTTTTTGTCTTTTCTTCCTATATGACCTTTCAGGAGAGTCAGGTAGTGCTGATCTGGATTGCTTTGTCTTGGTTTGCAAACTGTAGAGTCACCTGGTTGCCGGTGCCTCCTGGCAAAGTCAGACAAGCTTGGAGGGAGAATGTATAATTTGAGAAAAACAAAGACAAAAGTTGCTTAAGAAAGAGAAAGACAAGAGATAGATTCAGTAGGGCTGACGTCAATAGTCTCATACCGAGTTTATTTAGTTCAGTCCTTATATACTTCTTTGAGCACCAGAGTATATGGCAAAGTTAATTTTTTCTCACAATGGTTACATCTTGTGAAAATAATCATCTGAGGGTATAAAGTTCAAGGAACAAATATTCACGCAATTCATTACTGTAACAGCCTGATAAAGTCTGAATAAACCTCTTGATTCCTGTAACTTGAAGCAAAGCAGGGCTCTTGCCCTGAGTCAGTAATCAGCACATGTTATGATAATCTGTATCTCTGTAGGAACAAACTTCTATGCCTGTGAGTCAGCAAAAGCAGACATTTTCCTCCAGCAGCATTGTTGTTCTTTCTCCTAAATATAGGCGTGTCCTAAGAGATCAATGAAGAATTGTTTCTTCTCAACATACATTCCCTTGAGGACATTCATTCCTTAGGTAGTATCATTTTGCCCCATAATTTTACATACATTTTATGTTCTCACTTATTTTCACCAAACATTTCATTCCTTAGTATCTAATTGCCAACTTGTTACCTTTTCTCAAATGTTGAGTTGGTATTTCAAATTTAATACGATTGAAACAAAAGTCTATCACCCCTCTATAGCTTTCCCAATTCAAACTTCCACCTCCCTCAGCCAGCTCTATATCATTAAATAAATGGAATATGTATTTTGTTGCCCTATTTAATAGCCAATGACTCTCCTTGCATCCATGCCCAACTTTGAGTCCCAGTTTAATATTAAGTTCTATTGATTTCATTTTCATAATATATACAAAATATGTCATTTCTTTTTCTAATCCTTCTACTCTATTTCTTGGTCTACTTCAATAACCCCTTAATTGATCTTTGGGCTTCCATTCTTAACTCATTTTTTCATTCTCTGCAGGGTTATTAACTTTAAAAATTCGAATCAAGCTGGGTATGGTGGTACACATCTGTAATCACTATACTTGGGAGGATGAGACTGGAAAATCACAGATTCAAGGACAGTCTCAGCAAGCAGTGAGACTCAGCAACCTACTAAGATCCTGCTTCAAAACAAAAAATAAAAAAGGGTTGAAGATGCAGCTCAGAGGTAGAATGCCTAGAATGCCCCTGGGTTCAATCCTCAGTACCAACACCAAACACACACACAAAAAATCGAATCATGTCATTGGTATGCTTAATATTTCTCAATGGCTTCTATCTACCCAGAGAATAAAACTCAAACTACAAACTACTTTCTATTGTGAGGTGCTATATTATGAGATTATGAGAAGCTTCCTATCTCATGCCAGGACAGTTTATCCCTGCTCACTATGCTTGAGTAGGTCTTCTTTGTGTTTCCTGTCTATGTTACATATTTACTGCTCTAGGTCCTTGTAGCTGTGATTTTCTTGGCCTGAAAATCTGTTTCCCAATATTGTTGCAAATGTACTTCCTTCTTGTCATTAAGGTTTCTGTTAAAAATTTCTCTTCAGCAAGGCCTTATTCTGTATGGCCTATCTTAAAAAGTTCCTTCTATACTTTCATTGGTGCTTTATAGCATCACATCATAATACAGTTGATAGTGATAGTGACATGCATGCACACAGCACTTGGTGAGCTTTCTCTTGTATCCTTCCCTACTCCCCACCTTCCCCATACATGAAATTGAGATTAGCATTGGTTGTATAAAACATATTCTTCTTATTACAGTGTGTATTTTATGAAAGCATGGATTATACTACATTGATTTCCAATCCATTCTCAGAACCTCTAGTGTCAGGCATATGCAAATAACTTTCTCTCTCTCTTCTCTCTCCCTCTTTCTCTCTCCCCCATAATATATATAAGGAGAGTTATTATATGTATAGAATTCGTTATTACATAAAAATATATTTACTGAATAAATGTTTTATTTAATTAATAAATTAGTGGATTCTTAATGCCAAAAGGACTAGGAGCTCACAGCTTTCTAATGGCCATGGAAGGAATAAGCTGGATTTTTTTCCATTACTGAGACAAAACAAAATATCCATTTAACTCCTTATATCTTTTAAATTTTACATTTTTGTTTATTTGTTTCCAAGTTTTGGAGCAAAAGAAAAAATGGTTATTTCTCTTTTTCCATAAGTCAGAGGTCTGAGCCTATCTACCTAAAACCCATTTCATTGCAGAGTTAGGTTAAATTGGAATTTCCCTGGCAAAACCAAGTAAAATTAAATCAGTTTTATATCACACATGCACATACACAGACAACACTGAGTTTTATGCTTTTACATTTCATATGAATGAAAGAAAAATTGCTAGTATGATAAAATGGTAACACTATTATAGCAAACAAAAACCTCTACCAGACTCAGTGTGTATAAATTTTTCTTTTGATCTTAGAGAATATTTACTTTCTTAAAGTCAAGAACAATTGTACTCTAAGTAGTTTTCCAAATGGCTTCTCATTTGGCAAACAGACTGAAATGAGTTTGGATATGCTTTTTAATAAAACAACGGGGATTTTTACAAGTCCATTTATTGGCTTAAAAATGCAAAATTCTTCTCTATTCTCCCCTCTTCTCCCTAACCCCTGTTCTTTACAACATACTTATCTCATGAAATCAGTGGCCATTGGTCCCCTCTGTATTATCCAGTACATAGTAGGTTATACTGCACAAGATACCATCTCAAAGATTAACACATCTAAATGTGTCCCTTTTTTATACAGAGCCCACTACAAATCAGAACTACTGTGAAACTGTCTTGCATGTAGCAAATCAACAATCCAAGCTACCTCATCCCTAGGAATCCATCGTGGCAATAGTCTTTGTCTTAGGTTGATGAGGAAGTCCTGTGTATCTTATGTTTTGCCTTAGATATGAAACACATAATTTCTTCTCATAACCTTCTGATCCTGGCCAAACTCACTGCCCCACCTTGCTGAAAGAATATTTGGGCCGGGCATGGTGGCGCACGCTTGTAATCCCAGCATTCGGGAGGCTGAGACCAGAGGATCCAGGTTCGTGGCCAGCCTCAGCTACCTAGTGAGGCACTCCGCAACTTAGTGAGACTTGGTTTCAAAATAAAGAATAAAAAATAGGGCTGGGGGTGTAGCTCAGAGGTAGAATGCCCCTGAGTTCAATCCCCAGTACCACAAAAAAAAAAAAAAAAAAAATATTTGGAAGTATGATCTTTCTTTGTGCCCAGAATGATTGGATAACTGAGTAGCGTTGAACACTAGACTTTCCTACTCGATCCTCCCAGTTCCCTCTCCTTTTCCTTTCCTAGTTCAGGTTTAGTTGAGTAATTAAATTTACCCCATTTCATTTCCTCCTCCTCTCCCTCTTCCTCCTGACCCATCTTACTTTTCATTATGAAGCAGGGTCTTGTTAAATTGCTAAGGCTGGCTTCTTACCTGTGATCCTCCTGTCTCAGCCTCCTAAATACTGAGATTACAGGCATGCACCAACATGCCTTGCTCTTCTTTATTGCAAATATGTATATAGAACTCAGCCTTTAGTCTGTAAGACATACAAAGACCAAGATCTTGACTATTTTATTCATAAATATGTTCCCAGCACCTAGCACCGTGACTGAAGTGTAACAGACTCTCGATGAAACTTGCTTAAAATAAGGAATGCATTTTTATTTGACTTTGTCTAACATAAATAGATTCATATGTTTGCCAAATAAATACATATCTCCAACTTCTGTTGAATCACTCACTTGATATTCCAACATAGGTGAAAGGAAGACACATTGCAATATATTGTTATTATGTGGTTTTTTTCTTTGATTGAGGGATAGTGTAAATGGTGGCATGCATCTCTGTTTCTACCAATTTTAATTTTGCAGGTTCTACTTTTATTCTTCTCAAAGGGTCTAAAATTAGTAGTGTGTGTGAGTGTGTGTGTATGTGTGAGTGTGTGTTGTGTGTGTGTGTGTGTATGTGTGTGTGTGTGTGTGTTGGTACTGGGGATTGAATCTAGAAATGTTCTACCTCCGAATTACTCCCAGACTTCTTTCTACTTCTTGTTTTGAAACAGGGTCTTTCTAGGTTGCTGAGAGTCTCACTAGGTTGGTGAAGCTGTCCTTGAGCCTATGATCCTCGTGTCTTAGCTCCCAAAATACTAGAATTATATGCATGTGTCAACACAGGTGAGTAGTATCTACTTGATATTCAAAGGAAATGAAATCAACATGTCACCTAAAATTCCATGAATGGACAAATGGATAAGGTAAATGTAGTAGATATAACCAATGGAGTACTCTTCAGCCATTAAAAGAACATGAAATTCTGCCATCCTTAGCAACAGGGGTGGACCTGTAAACATTGTGTTAAGTGAAACAAGTCAGGTACACAAATAGAAATATCACATGTTCTTATTCAATAGTTGGATCTAGAAAAGTTTGTTTCATGGATGTGCAGAAATTTGCTCCACCTTGGAAGGCATTAGTATGCTTAAGGAAGCTGTCCCGAGTCTAACACCATGCATTTCATCCCTGCTTTTGAATTCCTGGCCTATTTTTCACCTCCAGCCTCTGGCCCCTAGAGCATCTCCAGTTACCTCAAGATATTCTGAATTTTCAAAACAATTTTCAACCTAAAATTAAAATTTAATTCATTTTAACTTGGCAAAAAAATAAATAAAACATAAGTGGTGTTGCAAAATTGAACAATAGGATATCACAGCTGTCAAAGGACACTGGGGGGCAGAGTGTGAATCTCTGCAGCATTTCTCAAGTTGATTACATCGCCCATGTATTTAGAAGGCAGGCTTTTGATTAACCATCTAGATATTCCTGGGTCACCATTTGTAAGCATCCCAAAGGGAAAATCTTGACATCTTGGCTTAAATAAGAAAGGATATGGGTCATAAATACAAAGGAAGAAATGAGAAATAAAGTATCATTGGGAAAAAACTATCCTGTTATATTAGTTATCTTCATAAAATTCCTTGATATGGAGACATATACATTTAAAAGAACATACAGTGATGTATATGTAAAACACTGATAGAAAATGATCCCCTTAGCTTCAACTCACATGTAAAACTCATTTAATTTTAAATTCATTTTTAAAAAAGCTTCATGTTCTCCATAGTCACAGCAAGTCCCAGAGACATAATATGATCAAAGTAAGCAGAGGTAACTTAATACAGCCTCCTACTGCAAATTCCATTTCTTATTTCCATTTTTGCTTCTGCACACTTTGACCTCGCATATGCCTTAATGTAAGTAAAGTAAGAATTGCTATGTCAGAGTGAGCATTCAGTAACTAGCCATTGGAAATCCCAGATTTAAGTCACTAAAGTATTTCTGAAGGATAAGGCACACTACTGTGGAACGAATCAGCCAGACTCTCCTACTTTGCATGTGAGATTCATACCCTTTGACTCCAAATCAGAACTTCCCAGACTTCCAGAAGCTACTCTGACTCCCCACATCTATCGGGGCTGAGCAAACTTGCCAGCATCATGGCCCTTACACACATCTAGATGGGAAGATTTATAAGATCCATTGATTCTATATGTTTTTATTCTCTTTTTTTTTAAGTGAAAAATCAATCTTCAAGTAAAAAAAAAAAATGGTTCTTTTCCTTTGTTTTCTCGTTTTCAACTGGAATATACAAATTCTGATATGTCAGTTAATGCCCTAATGGGCTAGAAAACTGAATCAGCTGGAAAATTCATATTGTAATTTGGGTCCAGCTTCTGGGTGAAAAGAATAGTCCAAGATAGTGGATTATGTCAAAGTAGGTGTAGATACTGTCCCAGAGAAGCAGAAGAGTGATAAACTCTAAGGAAGAAGATTGGATAGGGCTGAGTGTTGCCAAATACTGTGATAGGTGTGAGATTTTTCTCCTAATTGCAAACTAGGAAGGGGTAAATCTGCTTTGAAGGGAGACACTATTTTCATCATGCTGGAGGTATACAAACTAGCTCTTTGTTTAAAAAAAAAAAAAAAAAAAAGATGCTATCTCTATCATCCAAGGCTATTTCTTCTGTAAGCATTCGTGCACAGATAATTTAGAGCAAAAGGGTAGTCAGTTCCTTTGATCCCAAGATATGATGGAACCTGAGAGACTGGTGAGAAATTGTCTCCCAGTGAGTGTATATAGCATCTGAAAGGATTTCATTGTATACAAACCCTATTTCTACATTTCCCGCATATTTCCATTACCTTTTCATTAATCACAAGGATATGTATACGCATGCATGCTTATGCACAGATTGCTTTCTTCCTGTCATATATGCCCTCAACCTACCAAATCCAAGTACTAGGGAGGCTGAAACAGGAAGATCACAAGTTTGAAGCCAGCCTCGATAACTTCCTGAGGCCTTCCAAAACCTAGTGAGATCCTATTTCATATTAAAAAAATAAAATAGAGCTGAGGGTGTAACACAGAGGTAGAATGCCCCTGGGTTCAATCCCTAGTATTACACACACACACACACACACACACACACACACACACACACACACACACACACCACAAAATGACTGAAAACGTATTCCTTCTCTCCATAAATATCAAAGTTTAACACAGGCTCAGACACTCTAAAGTACCTTCTTCGGTTCACTTTAGTAAGGTGATTGTTGCCTTTTGGTGCTACCTGCCTATTTAGGAAACTAAGTAAAGCCTAAAGCCAGGTCCTTCTCCCTAGATAAACACACACACACACACACACACACACACACACACACACACACACACATACACACACACGTTTACATACAATGTCAGAGATTACAGATGCCAAGAATCCCATTCATATGTGCAGACAGTGAAACATCATTGGTTTTATAAGAAGAAAAATGCATGTTAAATGTAGGGAAATCTAGATTAACAGGCATTTCAAATTAATGATTTTTTTTAAACAGGAAGATAGTAACCTTTGCTTTACTTTTACATTTGGAATTATTTCTAAATAATAACCATCTATTTTTCTGCCTTTGAGCATAACATTTTATTGGGGGTTCAGATTCTTTCTTTAGTGTTATACTAGGAAACAAATTATCTACATATAAATAATGAGTTACCTGGGCATATATCAGAGCAAGGGTCACAAACCCAGTTGCCAACAATTTTCAAGAGAGATAAAGCAAACACAAAAAGCAGACTTGGCATACAAAGGACAATGTGTTATAAGAACAGCACGGACTTATGTGTGCAACAATAAATAGCAAGTGGGACTCAGCTTTAATGTGAGGTGGGAATAAGCAGTTGTGGAGGCTGTGGCAACCCTATGTGGGACTTGAAAACTTGGCAGCCAGTAATTAGCTAGGGCAAACCACTGGCCATCTTAAATGCCGTTATCTTTTGTAACTGGAAGGTACCCCCAAAAGCTCACGTGTCAAAAGCCTGCTCCCCAATGCAGCAAGGTTCAGAGGTGGGGCATGTCTGGAGGAGAGTAGGTCACTGTGGGTAGGGCCTTGAGAACTCTATCTGTGTCTGGCTCTCTCCTTTGGCTCTCTCTGATGCCATGAGCTTAGCAGCTTTTCTTTGCCATGTCTTACTGCTGTAATGTTTATCCGTGAAGAGGGCCTACTGTGGATTGAAGCTCTGAAACCCTGAGCCAAATAAACCTTTCCTCCTCAAGGTTGTTCTTGTCAGGCATTTTCGTCACAGTGTTCAAAAAAAAAAAAAAGTGACTAACAAATACCATCCCTGTGTTATGAGATATGTCTTCTATTTTTGAAGATAAGATGCATGTAGAAGATTTTATATAAATTCTCCCATTTAAACATGTTTTAAAAACATTTTTAACATTGTTTTTTAAACAATATGTGGGCAAACCCGAGCCCATCTGTTCATCATATTTTGCCTTCAGCATAAGAAATCTCTGTGTAAAACATTAAGATAAATATATTTTCTGCTAGAATCTTCCTTAATGGTGTTTTAAAAAATGAAATCTATGTGGACTACATTTAAAAATTCCTATTACTCAAGAGTAATGGCAAAAGTAAGGCTTTACTGAGACTTCGCACTTAGTGTTTTCTAATTTGTTAAGTGTTTTCTTACACCTTAGCTCACTTGGGTCTTTGAATACCTAGTAATACATTTAAAACAGTTAAAAAATATCTGTCCATGAGAATTTTGAAGCTCAAAGGAAAACTGAGGTTTAAGCATTATATGGTGTCACATCCAAAGCCTAGTTGTGCCAGGGAAGTGGCATAGGTTACAGACCAAAGGAAGTACCTGGAGACAGCATGGGTTACATATTATTTACTCGGAAAAAGTTTATAAGAGATCAGTGACTGTTCCAAGAAGACTTCAATGGCAACAGGCTGACAGCACCTCTGTCCTTCATGGTGTTTTGCCAACCAGAGCCTCTCTTCCTCAAAGCAAAGAGCTAGTTTGTATACCTCCAGCATGATGAAAATAGTGTCTCCCTTCAAAGCAGTTTGCAATTAGGAGAAAAATCTCACACCTATCACAGTTTTATCCAGTGGCAGCCAGTTGGACAAGTGATACATATTCTCTCTACAGTGCCCTCAGTTCCACCTCAGTCACCACTGAGAAAGAGTTTCACATGTCAGGTTGCTGAAGCAGTGACATCATCAGCATCAGCTTGCTTAGTTTGCTGCATGACCAGTATCCCAAAGAGCAGCTGTCCTGGTGCACATGCGAGAAATTAGCTTCCTACAGATAACACTACCTTGTCCTAGTGCCTAGTGTGCATAAGAGAAAGCCAGTATCTTCTAATATAATATGTGTCTAGACTTGCTCTCATTATTCCTTAACTTGGCTAGGTTTGGGAGAACAGAAAGGGGGCATTTAGGGACACAATATCCTACTGCCCCCCTTTCTTTCAGGGGTAATACACACAGCTAGGAATGTACAGACAGAATATAAGAAATGAAGTCTTAGGACTTTTTTCCAAGTATCATTCCTTCTATTCCACATTGTCTCATACTCTAAGATATTTCCATTCTGTGTTGCTTTTCCAGGGGATGTAGCATGTATTGAACACCCACTACATATCAGACACTCTGCTGGGCATAAGGCACCTCTGAACTAGTTGACAAGTTACCATTTCCTTCAGGAAATTGTACCTTTCATTTATTCAAGAAACTGAGACATGGATATTATAGAATTCTTAACAAAGTCACAATAGAATAATTAGCAGATCTGAATTGGAATGCAGTACTGTTTAAATTTAGACTTTGTCCTTGAGCTGTATGGTCCAGCAGTCTAACAGAAATAACTGATAGCAGAAACTCCAGAGGAAGGAATTTGTGTCAGAGCTGATGTCCTTATCACCTGCTCCATCTCCATTATTCTACCTCTAAATCTTCTAGCACCTGCTGATCTTCTCATTTTTGTTTTGTTTGGGTAGTAATCATATCACCAATCCCTAGGCACCATTCGTTAAATATGCTTAAAAATTGGAGGGAGGGTCTATCTTCTGACCTCCCAGTTTCTTTGCCTCCTTGTCAGAGTAAGTTCCTCAAGAATAAAAACTTCAAAGTCATAGCTATATTTCTCACTGCATTTAAAATAATGCCTTACATATGATTGGTACTTTTTATTAATGATTATAACTATCTACTTGGCTTAAAGTAAACACCATATCTAGGTAAATTCAATGAAAAAAAAAAGAGTCAGGCTTAGTGGCACATGCCTGTAACCCTAGTTCTTGGGAAGCTGAGACAAGAGGATCATAGGTTCAAGGTCAGCCTTAGCAATTTAGCAAGGCGCTTAACAATTTAGTGAGAACTTGTTTCAAAGCAAAATAGGACTAGGAGTGTATCTCAGAGTTAGCACACCTCTTGGTTTATTCTCCAGAACCACAAAAAGAAGGAAGGAAGGAAGGAAGGAAGGAAGGAAGGAAGGAAGGAAGGAAGGAAGGAAGGAAGGAAGGAAAGAAAGAAGAAAATGAAAGAAGGAAGTGGTGTGGTGGCACACACTTGTAATCCCAGTACTTGGAAGACTGAGGCAGGAGGATTATAGGCTCCAGGCCAACTCCACAATTTCAGGAGGCCCTTAGCAACTTGTGAGAAACTGCTTCAAAATAAAAATAAATACATATTAAATATAAAATAGGGCTGGAAGTGTAGCTCAAAGTTAGAACACCTCTGAGAAGCACCTGCTTCTCCCACAAAAATAAAATAAGGGCAAGGCAATGTGGCCAAGAGGGATGAAAATAAGGAAAACAGACTGAAGGGAGTGAAAATATACCAAAGAATAGATACTTAAAATGCTTCGGCAGCACATATACTAAAAAAAAAAAGAGAGAAGATTAGCATGGCCCCTGCGCAAGGATGACATGCAAATTCATGAAGCGTTCCATATTTAAAAAATAAATAAATAAAAAAATAAAACGCTACCCTGTCTTGGTGAATAAACCCCCTGTTTAAAAAAACAAACAAACAACTGAACACTATGCATTTACAATTTTTCTGCTCAGGACCCAGATGACACCTCATAAAACAGTGCACCTGTCAGAGCCCTTTTTAATTGTGGCTACGAGGCACATTGCCTGGTATGATCATCTGGGAGATGCGTGACTTCTATAAATGCTGTCTGTGGAACATCTGCTGGTATCACCATGTTTCCAATATATTTCCAAAGGAAGTTATCCTGTGAGCCTGTTGAGGAGAACTAACTCATTAGCGGTGGTAAGGGACTGTGGGAGTGGGCTAGGCAAGTGGCATATCAAACCTAAAAAAGAAAAGCCCATGGAAATCCCACTGAGTCACACCCACACTTATGTCACTTGCTTATGGTGTTGTGTCAGATATTAGTGATCTGTGGCCAATGTCAATGACTATGTGATCACCCAGCAGCTCACAGAAGCAATCCACAACTGTCTCCTCCACGTGGTCTTGTCTCAGAAAATTCATTCAGTTTAATGCACAAGCAGCTCAAAGGAAGATCAATACATGGGATTGCATTAAACTGAAGAGCTTCTGCACAGCAAAGGAAACTATCAAGAACCTCAACAGAGAGCCCACGGAGTGGGAGAACATTTTTGCCAGTTACACTTCAGATAGAGGTCTAATATCTAGGATATACAAAGAACTCAAGAAAATCGCAACTAAGAAAGCAAATAACCCAATCAAAAAATGGGCAAAGGATCTAAATAGACACTTCACAAAAGAAGAAATACAAATGGCCAATAAATGTATGAGGAAATGTTCCACATCATTGGCAATCAGAGAGATGC
>PVLC010018032.1:0-32798 GCA_004027655.1 Graphiurus murinus
AGGCAGAAACAGTTAAGTGTAAAGGATGGTACTAACAAAATAAGCAACCTAAATATCCTGGAAGACCATAATTTTAGCCCTGGAAGACTTAATGAATTTGTTTCTTTTTCTTTTACAATTTTAATTTTTTTTTCAATTGGCACCTAATTTCAGCATTATAATGCAAAAGTAATTTAACTCCAGATTCACAGACCATCTGCATCTGTAATGCCAGATGTAAATCAATGCTCTGTAAACATGAGAACCTCACAGAAATGTGAACACAATGGTGATGGTGCAGCTTAAAAAAGATAGGAAGGGTTTAGAAATAAGGAAAAATGCAATTAGGAAAAGCAAGGTTTGGAGACAAAAAGGAAAGCAGTGAATATGAAATCTTATGACAGGAAAGTGGCTGGAAATGCAGAAAGATCTGAGAAGTATATAATAGGCTTTAAGCTTATATTCATGCATTCCAAAAATATGTATTGATTCCTATTATGTATCAGCCACTGTTCTCAGTGAAGAAAACAAGTCAAGTCTTTGCCTTCAAGAGCTTACATTTTAGTGCAACAAAACAAACAACAAGCTGGTTGTGGTGGCCCACGCCTGTAATCCTAATACTTGGGAGGCTGAGACAGGAGGATCACAGGTTTGCACCCAGTCTCAGCAACTTAGTGAAGTCCTCCACAACTTAGTGAGAACCTGTTTCAAAATAAAATAGGGCTGGAGGTAGAATGCTCCTAGGTTCAATTCCCAACACCACTAAGGAAAAAAAAGCAACAAATAAAGATAGTAAATGGAGATAATATAGCATACATCCTAGAAGCCTAGTGATCTTCAAGGAGAAAGAAGTAGCCATCTGTGTCAAATGATGCTGATGAGTAAGATTCTTGAGACTGAGAAATCCCCACTGGGTCTAGAACACACAAGTCAGTAGTGTTCTCAAGGTCCTATTTTGGTGGAATAAAGCTAGGGTATCAGAAGTTTAAGAGAGAATGCACAGAAAGAAATTGAAAATAACCAGTACAGATAATTCAACTAGAGCTGGGCATGGTGTCGCACACGTGTAATCTCAATACTTGGGAGGCTGAGACTGGAGGATGGCAGGTTCAAAGACAGCCTCAGCAAGTAGTAAGACTCTTATCAACTTAGCGAGACCCTGTTTCCAAATAAGAAATAAAATTGGGCTGGGGGTGTAGCTTGAAGGTAGAATGCCTCTGAGTTCAACCTCCAGCACCACACACACACACACACACACACACACACACACACACACACACACACAAACCCTAGGAGCTAAAGAGGGATGTGGTGTCAGGAAGAAGTTCTGCATGGATGTTTGTAGCCTGGTAGAGTGTTCCTGCAGAGAGGGGTAACTGATGATGCGGGAGTTGAGAAGGAGCAGAATACCAAGACAGAAGCTATTGAATAGACAGATAGGGATCAGACTCCAAGGTGACTGGCCTTAGAAATGAGCAGAGTTTATCCACAGGAAGTGGAGGAAAACCCATCTACATGGATATGCATGCAGACAGACCGTTCCATGTGTTGGCAGGAGCTTGTAACATTTGTCTTCTGACAGTTTATTTTCTCCATGAAATGAGAAAGAAGGTGATCATCTCTGAAATTGAAGGAGGAAGAGCTATTGGAAGTTTGAGACAAAAGTATAGAATAGTCAGAAGAGTAAATGGACTGGAGAGATACAGCTGGAAATCCAGGTAGCATCAAAAATCCCACTAAGATTGGAGGTGTGATTTTTAAATGAGATGGCTGGCATAAATTTAAAGCTGAGGGTGGGGGTGAAGGAAAGGGAGTGACAATTTTCTTGACAGCAGCACTGAGGAGCAAAGCAAGCACCTTCAAACTCACCTCCAAGCACGGAGTCATAAGGGTGGGAGAGAAAACAGCTACCATTTATTTGCAAGGCATGAGGGTAGCAGAATCTCAGGGCAGAGGGAAGGCCAGGCTTAGGAAAGTGGTTCTCAGCCTTCACAATGAAACTGCCTAGAGAGCTTCAGCAGTACTGCTGCATGGACCCTCATTTGCACATTTACCCTAGCTTCTAAGTGGGTCCAACGAAGTATGGCTTGGGTATTGGGATTTTTTTCTAAAAAGTCCCTGGGTGATTCTAATATACAGCAAAGGTTCAAAACCACTGACTAGAGGAAAGAAGGTTAAAGGAGAGGTTAAGGATATTAGGGACAACGGGCCATGTAAGTATCTAAAGGCATCCAATCTGTACAAACCTATAAATGTAGCACCGATAAAGGAAAATACCAATACATTATAAATGCTCAACAGGTAAGGATCACATAGCTTGCCAACAGCTGTATAAGCCCTAAGAACTTTTCATATATTCAAGTTAATCATTATGATAACCTAAGTTATGTTACTATTCCATTTTAAAGATGAGAAAACTGAAGCAAAAATTAGTTCAGATTTTTTTTTTTTTTCGTGGTACTGGGAATGAAACTCAGGGGCATTCTACTCTGAGCTATACTCGCAGCCCAATTTTATTTTTTTTATTTTGAAACAAGGTCTCGCTAAGTTGCAAAGGGCCTCAGCTAAGGCTGGCCGAGAACCTGTGATCTTCCTGTCTAGCCTCCCAAGTATTGGGATTATAAGCAGGCGCTACCACACCTGCCTTAAGTTCAGTATTTTGCCTAAGTCACAGAGTTATTAAACCATCAAAGCTGAGTTTTGACCATAAGCAACTTGTTTTCAAGTCCCTGTTCTTAAAAACTACACCAAAGGTTCTCAAACATTTTGGTCTCAGGAAATTTTTACACTCTTAAAAAAAGTATCAAACCAGGCATAGTGGTGCATGCCTGAAATCCCAGTCAGTACTTAGGAGGCTGAGACAGGAGGATTACAAGTTCGAAACCAGCCTCAGCAACTTAGTGAGACTCTTTTTCCAAATAAAAAATAAAACTGGAGCCAGGTGTAGTGGCACACACTTGTAATTTCTGTACTTGGTAGACTGAGATGGGAGGATCACAGGTTTGTATCCAGCCTCAGCAACTTAGTAAGGCCCTCTGCAACTTAGTAGGACCCTATTTTGAAATAAAAAATAAAATAGGGCTGGGGTTGTAGCTCAGAGGTAGAATGCCCCTGAGCACCACAATAAATAAATAATTGCATACATACATACATACATACATGAATAAATAAATAAATAAATATAAAATAGGGTTGGGGTTGTAGCTCAGAGGTAGAATGTCCCTGGGTTCAATCCCCAGCACCACACACACACACACACACACACACATACACACACACCAAAGTATCAAAGACCCCAAACAACTGCTGTATATATGTCATATGAATTAATATTTACTATAATTAATATTTACTATATTAAAAATAAAAACAAAATTTTTCAAAATATTTAATCCATTTTAAAGTAGCAAACCTGCTATATGTTAATATGAATAACATTTTTAATGATAACTATATTTTCAAAAAACAGTAGGAAATATGGCATTATTTTGCATTCTTATAAATTGCTTTAATGTCTGGTTTAATAAAAGAGTTGGATCCTCATATCTGTTTCTGCATTGCATCTGTTGCAATATGTTATTTTGGCTGAAGTATATGAATAAAATCCAGCCTTAGCCCAACTTATTTGAAAAGAGGAGTATTTTAAGTAGACTTTTCAAGTGATTATAGATATTCTTTGATACTACCCCAAAACTCAACAAGTAGATTCAGGCACAGGGGCACATAGCTATAGGCCCAACTACTCGGGAGGCTGAGGCAGGGGGACTGCTTGAGTCTAGGAGTTCAATGCCAGTCTGGGCAACACAGCAAAACCATCTCATCTCTTCAAAATAAAAAAGTAAAAAACTCAACAAGTGGTAGTTTCATAAAGGCTGGTTGCAATGCAGAATCTTAAACCATATCAATGAACATTTTATGTTCTTACATTAAATCCCATTTGCTTATCCTGTCATTTGAATGGATCTTTTACACATGTATGATTTTTGTACATTATGCATTGGTCATTTAGAAAATATCCATTCACTGAGTTATGCAGATTGTCCCAATACTAACAAATTTCACTCATACAATATAAAAATCATATTCATTATCACCAATCACATCCGTTTTTAAATAGTGTGAAGACATCAAGTTTAGGGTAGTAAACACAAGTTTTCCAAAATGCTAATTCCCACTTGAAAGCTAGAATCTTACCATTGGCAACAAATACTGTCAGTTGTTTTCCTTGAAGTGGTAAATTCACTTTATATATTTTTGAGAAACTGTTGTCAAAATACGCAAGTCCCAATAACCAGTTCATCATTAATCATTCTTTCAAGGAAAAAGAATAGGTCCAAGAAAGAGGCAGACAGTTCGGCTCACAACTCAAGCAACCACACTAGTGATTTTCCAAGACAACTGCTACCCTTTAATCTGTAGAAGTCTTCCAGTGTATTTCTCATTTTGTCACACAGGATATTAAAAAGTGTGGAGCAAGGATTAGGACTTCATAAAATTCATGTTTTTTATAACTTCATTAAGGACATTCTTAAGTGAACTGGCATTTTTTGTTAGCTGAGAGTACGAGGCAGTGGAGAGAGGAATAACTACTTCCACTGTTTGATGCCACTTCCTTGATTAATGCTAAGGCACTAGTTGTACCTACTTACACTGCACTGTTTCTGCAGTGTAAATGCAAACATTAGCATAGTTAAAAAAAAAAAAGGAGGGGAGAGGGGAATAACATCTTAATGAGAATCTGAAAACAGTTTTGACTTTGTAGACCCTTTATAGGGTCTCAGGGATCCTTAGGAGTCTATGGCACTTTCAAAAACCATCACACTAAATTATATTGTCTTAAATACAAACTAAGCATGGCTTTTATCAAAAGAAAACAAATAAAAATAAAGGAATGTGTTCATTAAAAGGAGAACAATGTCCTCCCTATCTATGGTTTCTGCATCCACGGTTCAACCAACAGCAGACTAAAAACATTTAGGAAAAAAGTATTGTATCTGTACTGAACATGTACAGTCTTTTTTCCTTGCCACTATTTACATAATATTATGTAAATAACAACTATTTACATAATATTAGGTATTCTAAGTAATCTAGAGATTATTTAAAATACATGAGAGGGTATGGCATAGATTATATGTAAATATGACACCATTTTTACAAGGGGTTTGAGCATCTACAGATTTTGGTATCCATGGGGTCTCTTGGAACCAATCTCCCACAGATAGATACCCAGGGACAACAGTACTTACATCCATTGAGTAGGCTGATTTACAGGTACTAAATGACAGTGGGGAAAGGACTAAGTGCTCTTTCATTCATAGGAAGGATAAGCCTTAACAGGAAAGGTTAGTGCTTCAGTACTGTACAATGAATAAATGAGGTATTTTGAAGTGAAAGTCATTCTATGAGTAGAACACAAAGTCCTCCATAGCCTAAAATTCCTTCCAAGCTACTCAAGGCCTCATCTGAAGTATTAATAGGATATAACAACACAGCACAGAACTTAAAATGACCATTACACAGCTTGTTTTTTCAGAGATCAGAAAAGATTTATAAATAGGAAAAGTAGACAATATTCTATTTTGTGACCAAGTATTCCTTTCCAGTCCTTGCTGTAGTACTAGAGCAAAAAAAAAAAAAAAAAAAAAAAAAAGCTTTTAGTTACTTCATCAATTTTTTTTTTAATTCTCTTTAGCTGCTTGGCAAGCTATAAGTTTATATCCACACAGTAAAAAAAAAAAAAATCACAAAAACATTAAAGCTACCAAGCATCTCTTACCAATAGACTATTGCTACATGACCACTTTCATGTGTTAAGTGATTTGTGCCGGAACCACTTTACCTAGAAGGGGAGAACACAGGAAGTATACAAGAAGTCACTCCTTAAGATAGGGCATATTTTAAAAACAAGTCTAGAAATATAGGGCATTGGAGCTTTCCATTCTCTTGAGTAGGACACAGAGAAAGGTGCCCCAAGTTCCTTTAGGAAAGAAAAGAAAGGAAGCAGAAATCATCAGGCCCTTTACAAAGAGGGGAGAAATGAGAGTATCTCTCTACTCACAGAGTTCTTATTCTACTTAATTTTGATACTGCATGAAGGAAGAAACCTAAAATGAGGATGGCCACAAAGAGTAGGACTAGGGCACATTACATACATTAACAAAGAAAAGAGAGCAGAAAAGGAATTCCCAAAATGAGGAAAAAATGCAATGGGAGGAAGTGATAAAATATAGTTAAAAAGAAAGAAAAAGAATTAACTATTGCTCTATAGCAGAAACTGACTGTTCTCACTAAAACACCTGGAAAGTGGTTCAAAGAAGGCATTATGTCAGGTTTTTTGTTTTGTTTTACAGTCTAGTTAACTAGAAGCTAAAGACTAGTTAACTAGTTCTTTTTAGAGAGGTCAAATAACTCTACTGATATTCAAGTGTAGACAACAACTAAGACCGTGTAAAATGTAAATCTGCCTGCCTATCCTCCCCACATTTAGATCACTAAAATATGAGCTTCTAACCAAAGAATTAGCACCTGCCTCTTAGCTGTCACAACCGATCTCAGGTACAGTGGCAGTTCTGCATTCCCTACTGGTGGCTCCCCTGCCCCAGTTCATGTGACCCTCAACCTTCCCACATTTCTCTGCATAAATACACTCCAACACTCAACCTATACCCCCACGTCGATCCAGAACCTGCTCCTAGGGCTCAACTACCACCCGCCTCCTGGCTCCTCCTATACGCACACACCAGTGTCAAACTGAACTCACTAGCTTGACTTTACTCCAAGAAAGGGAATCAGCTCCACAAATTATTTCTTGCTCCCATGGAACTCACTGAATTGTCCTGCCCCTCATCCAGCAATCCCACAAGAGAAGAAAACTGAACAAAAATTATGCGAAAGTTTATACCTTGGATTATCCAAGTTTTTTTTTTAATGGAGCTTGTTATATATGAAAGTATAGATTGGAATAAGCAGTTTAACTTCATATATATATATATATATATGTGTATGTATATATGAAGAATCAAGAATCTTTATAATATATTCTATATATCAAGAATCTTTAAAATGTTCATTCTAAAACAAAGGGAGAAGCTTTATAGACAGAAAATGTACAGAATCATTTATATCACAAAACTGCAAACAGGAATAATATGAAACCCATGTTTCTATGCACATATTTGAATAACATAAAATACTTTTGTTAAATAGTAAATGAAAACTGATAGAAATCTTTGTATATTACATATTATATATTATGATCACAACTTTGGTAATCTCCATTCCCTCCAATCTTCCATAGCAAAACAAACAAGCAAAAAAAAACTATGCACAGAAAAATTATGAAGAAAAAATTTTAATGATTTATGTCTATTGTTGAAAACTTATTTAGAAAGTTTTTTCCCAAGTTTTCTGTGTATATTTATATAAGTGTATGTATATAAGTATATATATAACACACATGTACATACTTTCATAATGAAAAAATATAATTAAAGAATAGTATATTTCATATATTTCATTTCAGATTATTTTTCAGTCTCATCATGTACAAAATTTCATTCCATTTACCATTCATACATTTATGAGATCAAACTTTGTCTCTCCTGTTTTTTCAAAAACATATTCATTTTTTATAATTTTTTTTCCTGTAGTTACTGAGGATGGAAACCAGAGGCATTCTACCTCCAAGCTACACCCCCAGTCCTATTTTTTTATTCTTTATTTTGAAACGGGGTCTCACTAAGTTGCGGGGGGCCTCACTAGGTAGCTGAGGCTGGCCGGGAACCCGGATCCTCCAGTCTCAGCCTCCCAAGTACTGGGATTACAAGCATGCGCCACCATGCCCGGCTCATTTTTTTTTATAATTTTATTAGTGCATTGTAATTATAAATCATAGTGAGATTCAAAGTGATACATTCATACGTGCACACATCACTTGGTGAATTTCCTTCCACATCCCACTCCCCGCTCCCCACTCCCCGCTCCCCCTTACAGTTAGTGAAATTGACAGTGATACCTTCACATATGGCCATAGCACTCTTTGTTCTGTTTTCTTCCTCAGTCCTCCTGTATCCCCTTCACCCTCCCTCTACAACCCCTTCCACTGTTCTACTGGTCTCTCCTCATTTTTCTGAAGTGCCTTTTGTTTCCTATTTTCTCTCTAGCTTCCACATATGAGAGAAAACATACGACCCTTGACTTTCTGAGAAGGACTGATCTTACTTAGCATAATATTCTCTAGTTCTAGCCATCTTCCTGTGAATGATATAATTTTGTTCCTCTTTACGGCTGAGAAACATCCCATTGTGTGTATATATACCACATTTTCTTTATCCATTCATCTGTTGATGGACCCCTAGGTTGGTTCCATAATTCAGCTATTGTGAACTGTGCTGCTATAAACATGGGTATGCTATATCACTTTAATTCTTTTGGAAAGATATCAAGAAGTGGTAGAGCTATGTCATACGGGGGTTCCATTTCTGCTCTGAGGAGCCTTCATACTGATTTCCATTGTGGCTGTACTATTTTACAATCCCACCAACAGTGTATAAGAGTTCTTATTTTCCTGCAGCCTTGCCAGTATTTATTATTACTTGTATTCTTAGATTACCATCCTAACTGGGGTTAGATAGGTTCTCAGTGCAGTTTTGATTTACCTTTCCCTACTTGCTAATAGTGTTGAACATTTTTTCATATACTTGTTAGCCATTTGTATTTCTTTTTTTTTCTTTAAGTGATTTATTTTAATTATTTCATTAGTACAACACAATTATACATCACAGTGAAGTTCAATGTGATGAAAGCATACATGCACGTAGCCCTTGGTGTACTTCCTTCCATGTCCCACCGCACTCCCTGCCTGCACTGTTGGTGAAATTGGTAGTCATACCTTCACATATTGCTTTAGTATTATTCAAACTGTTTCCTTCCTCAATTCTCTGTCTTCCTCCTCCTAATTCCCTCCCCAATCCATCCACTACTCTCTAATTCCCCTATATCTCCTATTTTCTCTCTAGCTCCCACATATGAGAGAAAACATACAACCCTTGGCCATCTAAGACTGGCTGATCCCACATAATATTGTTTAGTTCATCTATTTTCCTGCAAATGACATAATTCTGTTCTTTATGGCTGAGTATAATTCTATTGTGTGTGTACACCACATTTTATTTATTCATCTGTTGACAGAACCTGGGATGATTCCATAATTTAGCTATTGTGAGTTGTGCTGCTATAAACATGGATAATACATGTTTCGCTGTAGAATTCTCAATTTCTTCTTTTGAGAACTGTCTATTCAGTTCAATTGCTTCAATTATCTCTTCTAACCAACTAAAAGTTAGCTGGTTCCATACCCTTTGAAAAACAAACGTTAAATCATTTAATCCTAAATACGTTATGCTTCAAGTAATCTTGAACTTATTTCATAAATTCTAAGCTTCACAGAATGTTTCCCAAAAGGTAATGCAATATGCTAGAATGTAGTGGTCACAGAGTAATTTATTATGCTTTTCTAAACCAAAACTCTTTTGTGTTACACTTATTTGAATGAGAAATCTTAGGAAATGACCAATGACATTTTACATTTCTAACAGATGAGTAAATGAGGAAGCATGAATTTTTTAAATGTCATTTCATCTGGAGAATACAAATGATAACAAAAATAAATTGGCTATTGTCCTATTTATAAGAGGACTGAGTAGTATCAGCAATGAATATCTATGTCATATATTAGCACAGTATATATGTAAAATTCCTCTAAGAAATCATCTAAAATAATTTAAGTGAGGTTATGTTAAATGTACTTTTCATAGCTTTTGTTTGTTTGTTTTGGTACTGGGGATTGAACCCAGGGGCATTCTACCTCTGAGCTACACCCACAGCCCTATTTTATTTTTTATTTTGAAACAGGGTCTCACTAAGTTGTGGAGGGCCTCACTAAGTTGCTGAGGCTGGCCATGAATCTGCAATCCTCCTGTCTCAGCCTCCCAGTGATGGGGATTACAAGTACGTGCTACCACGCCTGGCATAGTTTTTCAAAAAAATATAGCAACTTCCTAGTTTGTTAAAGTAGAATTCATTTAACATATATTTAGGGGTAGGGGAAAAGAAGTAGCTTCAGAGAAACTAAGTTTACAATTACACAGAGCAAATCTATTCCCTCTTCCATATAAACAGCCTTCAACTCTTCATAGTCATGTGGCTAACAAAGAAGATAATATGGCGCTGCCAATCATATCCCTTACACTTATACTTTTAACTTTCCATAAATGTTTTAGGATTTCATTCTTGAGAAGATTCAACTACTAAGAACAAAATAGAGCAGATAGAAAAAAGAAAACATCATGCACTCTTGTAGCTCACTCTGGAAATAAATGCTAGCGAGGCAAAATATCAAGCAGGGTAGTACTGTGGTCCTCATTGCTTTATTTTCAAATATTAGTAATGATTTTCCTTACTTTTAGAGGCAGAGCCTATTGAGTCCAAGATTTGAGATTATTGTTGTGATGTTTGAAGTTATTAATTATAGTCTTTGAAAGCCTAGTGGAAGCCAGGCATGGTGGCACAAATCTGGAATCCCAGTACTTGGGAAGCTGAGACAGAAAGATCCAGAGTTTGAGACCAGTCTTAGCAACTTAGGCCCTCAGCAACTTAGTGAGACCCTGTTTCAAAATAAAAAGTAAAATAGGGCTATAGGGTGTTGTTCAGAAGTAGAATGTCCCTGAGTTCAAACCCAATAACACACACTGAAGGATGGATGGATGGACGGAAAGAAGGAAAGAGAAAACCCAGGGGAAAGTAATTAGAAAAAATGCAAAATTCTAGTATTCAAATGAATAGCTAAACAGACACCAATATAAGGTCATTTCTAGGATTAATATGGGCCAGTAAAAGTAATATTAGAAATACAGTTGGGTTGAGTTCTCACAGCCACTTAGGAACTGTAACTGAAAAATAAGTCAAATGTACACTAGTGAAACATGGTGGCTTGTGACCTGTGGTCAGTAGCTATTTGTCTGAGCAGAAGACACTCCAGACCTAACTCTTGCTTCAGCCAGAGCATCTAGAGCTCTCCAAGGTTCTGATCTGCCCCTCAACCAACAACCGAATTTGCTGTGCAGGTATACATGCCCAAATATGAAACTGACTCTGATATTAATAGAGAACATGGTAGTTATATGTCCTTGAGAAGGACAAAGGCAATGTCTTTAGCAAAACACAAATACAATAGTAGATGAAAAATAATTTTCTCACATGACTTTGTGACACTATTGACAAAACTCTTAAAAGAGAAAAAGCTAAATAAAAAATCCTAAATCAGAACTTCTTGAAATGCCATTCAGTACACCTCACCCAGTTTCTAGGTAAGTCAAACTTCAAACCAACAGAGGCGTTCTGGGGTATTTTCAAATATCTACCAAGAGATGAACCTACTGGTATATCACACCAGAATTTATCATCCCAATTTTGGGCTAGGGTATCAGAATTAATGGAGCTGCCACACTTCAATTGTTTAGTTTCTTCTATAAGTAAGCATGCTATAAACCTAAATTATTAAAAATGTATCCCAAAATTAAACATATAACTTCACTTAGAAAATTCAAAAACCTGTAGTATCTCTTCTTGCCCATCATAAGTTGTTGTTATATACTATCTTTTGATTGCTCTTGAAAAAGGACAAGGACACAGCCCCACTCCCCACTGTTGAATTCCTGCTTCAATGGGCTCTCTGGGATCACTCAACTAATTTCTAAGTCATATTTCTTTCCTTAGAATTGATGGACAAATGAGAAGAAACAAGGGTGGGAGAAGATACAAAGGGAAGAAGTTTCAAAGCACATCTCTTGATCCAGCCTTCCTTGTTTGTTAAGAGAAAGAAACTAAGTACATTCCTGTCTTGGAAACTCCCTGGAATGGGATGGGAATGAAAAGAAAGGAAAGGTATGCTCCAAAGGAAAAGAACTTCATTAGCCTTCCTTTTTAACATTATAACCACTTAAAGAATTATATATATATATTTTTCTAAAACATGTACTAATGCTAGAAACACAAATAGAACTGAAAAGAAGTACTAGACTGAATAACTAAATCTATTCTATGTCTTCCATAGGTGTATCTTTACTCACATGATTTTAAAGTGATATGTTTTAAATATCAAATCTATTTAAGGACAAAATGTTCACCTATTTAGAAAAAAAAAGATAACAAAAAGAAACCAATGTAAATTTTGATTAATGAACCTTAAACATTAAAATCATTGTGTGGCCCAGACCGTCTGCGGCTCTGACATTAGTATTGCTACTTGCCTGGGCCACTGATGCACGTTCTCACTTAATGCTACTCGGACTAGGAGTAGCAATACTGCAATGGCAGAAAGGAAACTAGCAAATATGATTTGAACTTAATTCAAATTGTTTTTCCTGGGGATGTATTTAAATTTTCCAGGTTGCTCGAATATCATCCAGGGATGTGATTTTGAAGAAGACAGCTTGTTACTGTTTTTCCTGGCTGTACTACAAGAAACAACAGTGTGCGCTTATTTTAAGTTAATGTGTGCTTCTGTGTTTCTTTACAAGAAATTAACTGCAATCACTTAGTTAAAGCAAACACTTTGTTAGTGTTTCACTTTTCATTAGAAAATGTCTTCAGGAGCCTTTCAACCGAGCCTTTCAAACTTAGAAAGTTAAGGAGCCCAATTCTGTCCACAGATTTTAAAGTTGGAACCAATTATTTAAATCACAGTGAAAAGCCGAGCACAATTGTACACACCTATAGTCCCAGCTTCTCAGGAGGCTGAGGCAAGGGGATTGCTTGAGCCCAGGAATTCAAGACCTCCCCTGCCAACACAAGGAGACCCAGCCTCAAAAAAAAAAACAGAGTGTGCACTTTAAATCACAGTGGAAGATCATTCATGTTCAGCAATCCTTTGCTGGCATTGAGAATTTTATAGCCACAGGTGAATGGGGACATCACAGGACTCCTAGTCATTTGCCACAGCAAGATAATAACTCTTCCTGGCTCAGTCAGGACCAGACCTCATGGTAGACCCTCATTTCCCTCTGACTATGATGATTGCAAAGAGACCCACAGAACTGGACAGTATGGAATAAGACTGAACAAACAGCTTCAACTGAGTTGTTATTTATAACTAGAGAAACATCTGCAGGCTCCAACACCTGGTTCCCAACCCCTGCCCTGGACGACTTCCCTAGCTAGACTAGGCCCCTGGGCTACAATGATTTATATTATCTAGCTGTCTCTCCTTCATCGTAGCTGAGTTTCAGGACTTGTTTCCAGATCTGCATTATTTGCCAGATTCTCCTCCTCTGAGTCAAAATCTCAATTACGCATCTTCCTCCTGGCCAGTGGCCTTAAGCCACCAACGTCCTAGTAATATCATTTTTGTGTGAACAGGCAGGAGAAACTCCAGGCTCTTTCTATTATTATAGCTACATTCAGCCATAGGAATGAGAAAGAAAAAGCAACACAAAATAGACAATTAATTAAAGGGAAAGATAGCCACAAAATACACTATATAAGGCAGTAGGAGATTTTGATGTCTTTACTCTTCTGCCTAAAAACTCCACTTCCTAGATCCAGACCCATGTAATGTCTTTGACCTAAACCTACACTTAATACACATCCATTGTTGGGTGTCCTCCTTCTGGTAACACCAGCCCAAATTCCCTCTTAGAACCATCCTTCCATAATCTCAGGAATGGGTTTTGAGTAAGAGTCTCCAGTTACAGCTCCATAGGTCCTGACTGCCTGACCCCCATTAACATTTCGGTTATGGGTGCAATTAAACCAAATGAGATGAATGGAGATATGACCTGGGACTGCTGAGAACAAAGGCTTGCTTTCTTCCTATGGCAGAAGAATATACAGTCTGAAATGCAGTACCAATTTTGTATTAGGGAAATTTTCATAAGGGAAGGAACTTGAACAGTTGTACGGAACTGGAGACAAAAAGTCAACACAATGGAAGGTAGAGTGGGGAAGAAAAGAGATGGAAAGAAACTTGACCTTATTTTAGCCATGGCACCAAACCTTACCTATGGACTTTTCAGTTCTGTAAGCCAATGAATTCCTTTTGTTGTTTAAGTCAGTTTGAATCAGGTTTCTGTTGAAGAAAAAAAGAAAAGAAAAAGAAAAAAGAAAAGGAAGAAGAAAGAGTGCTGATATAGTATAACACTGTGTCACAACTTTACCTTCTCTAGGAAAAAGAGAAGAGGGAGAGGTATACAAACTATTACTAGATTATATTACTATTCAAAATACCTTTAATTGAAAGTACTTAAGTTTTTATCACAGACAAAAAAAAAGTCGAGTATCTGCTTATACTTATCTGCAGTAAAGGATTACATAGTTCTACCCAACAATGATTGTAATCATTTCTTTAATGAAAAAATGATAAATAAACAAATAAATGGAAAAATTAAAGACTGTATTTTATATATTACAATTCATTCAATAAATTTAAATTCAAATGTAGATTATCTGAGATGTTCCCCGTCCCAGGGATTCTCACCCCAACAAAGTGTTTGAATTAGTGGGAAATAAAGTGAGATTTCTAAAGAAGCCAATAGACCCCACTGAAGGATATAAAGGAGAAAAGTGAATGAATGGCCCAGACCAGAAGGGACACTTTGATTACTGATGTGTGTCTTGGGGTGATGGAGCAAGCTGTACCGCAGGCCTTCAATGGCCCTGGGCATAGAGAGGAGGTCATCACTGGCTTCACAGTCCCTGAACCAGGAGACAGTTACCTTTTCCACTTGACTAGAACATATTCAGCATGCACAAGCTGTCACATGAATGCTGGTTTCATGCCAAGCTGGGAACATGTGCCTCGGGCCAATAAACCTTTACATTGCCTGTACAGTCTCTCTCTAGAGAGACTTTAAGTGGCCCCTACAAAGCAACCACACACTTGCCTGTGAACCCCTTAGATCACTGCTTTGTTAACTTTACTTTTCAAACTAGTCGTCCCTCTTCAGTCCTAAACCCATGCCTTACCAGCTCTTTTAAAACTGTGGTGCCCTTGCAGTCAACTGTAAATAATCACAGACATACATGTATGATGAAATGCTTCAGGAGTCTTTGCAAAGCCCTACCATCCCATGACACAAATTTCCATTGCCATCAACTCACTATCATCAAACAGATAAGAGTTCTTTTTCTTAATAAATACTACTTTAAAAAAAAAAACTTAAATAGAAGGCTGTTAATATGCAATCTTCATTGACCAAGGGAGCCTGATCTCTTCCAACAAGTATATGAAACTTGTTTTTTCTTTTTTTTTTTATGGTACTGAGGACGGAACCCTGAGGTATTCTACCTCCAAGCTACATCCCCAGCCCTTTTTAGTTTTTGTCTTGAAACTGGGTCTCACTAGGTTGCTGAGAATCTCAAAAAGTTGCTGAGGCTGGTCTCTAACCTGCGATCCTCCTGTCTCAGCCTCCCAAGTACTGGGATTACAGGCATGTGGCCCCATGCCAGGGTATCTGAACTTTTTCTACCTACAGTCCCGGCTCCTATGCTGGCCCTCATGAGGACAGCTGTGGGAGCACCTTCAAAAGGCTAGTTTGTAGGTCCTGCACTGATTCAGAGTCTGGGGTGAGACCTACTCCTTGGCCTTAAAGAACCTGCTCTGTGATTTTTAGAGCCATGTTTAGGCATTTAGATCAGATGGCAGAAACCTAGAAAATTTAACTAAATTCACCAGACCTTTTCACATAAGATCCACTGACTAAAGCATGACTAAAAGTTTCCCTACTAGAGCTTTCCACTAATTGCCCCCAACTTCTCCCAAGAAGTAACAGAATGTGCCTACAGCAGGTCTCTCAGACCTCTGACCTACTTCTAACAATGATTTACACCTGGAATCCAGGGCTGTCCCTACAGGGGGGTAACTATGACAAACTTCAACAATGGAAAGCCAACATCATTCTTGCTAACTTCTGTTTTCTCCCATAGCAGGGAATTTTACTAAAAATCACTCCCTCGTCTGCCTGGATCTGTAATATTTTCCAGGCTCCTCCTGGGATCCCATCATCTCTGATTTATCATCATCTATGCCCCAGAAGAAAAGCACCAAATAGCTTACTAAATGGTGTGATCATTCTTAAATTGGATGTATTTATTTGCATTTAATTTTAAATCATCATCTTTTCTCTCAAATGTTTTTGTGATGGTTTCAATAATATTAAGAAATTATGGAGCATTTGCAAATTGGCAGCTTTGGCCTGCAGGCATGCTTTCTTTGACCCACACAAATTTTTTATTTGAAAATCTTTAGACAAGGCATACACACTTCAGTAGGTCACAATTCCTACTAATTCCAACTGTTTTATATCTAGCTTTTCCACTCATTTGTGTTATTTGACTGGCTCCTTCAAACAACTCTGCATTTAACCCCTGAATTAAGATTGTAGAGCATTTCCTAAAGAGATCGTGTAGTTCCATCCATGTTCCCTTCACTTATGTTAATCAGGTGAAGGTGTTTATTGGTATCACAAACAAAATGCAGCAGAAACAACAACGAGAGCTCCTCAGTTACTGAAAACTAAAGATTAAAAAAAAAAAATCTCTCCAATTCAATGTACCCACTAATATTCATAAGAAATGACTAACTGGGAAAGGTACTTATTTTATATCACTTTCCTTCTATGAGACTACAAAAATTACCTGACAAGAGGGGCGGTGTCATATTCCTCTTCATACAAGTACTATGTTGGGCCTTAAGCTATTCAACATGGGTGCTCACATTATCTTTCAACTGAAAGGTCATCAGCACTTTAATTCATTATGAGCAAAATTAAGTGCATTAAAGGATTCCAAACATTTTCAGGGTCCGTAAAGACACTGGCTACTGAGAGCCAAGTTTATCTGATGGCTATGAGCAGAAGTAGACAAAAGAAAACTAGACAGCAACTCTGAAAATACAATATTGCAATACTACTAATTACAGTCATCAATCACTAAAAGTTTGAGCAGTCTGAAAAATAGTCTTACAAACATTATACAATATAATTTATTTTCAAAGGCTAGCACACTTAAGAATGTAAAAACAAGAAAAAAAATATGAAAAAAGTGAAATTAGCAAGGTTCAAAAGACAAGGTCTAAAAAATACAAAATAGCACATAAAATCAGTTCCCAGTTCAAAAAACCTGCATGAGATGTTGATCTTCCTGTTTTTCATAAACCTTCTAATTGTGCTTCCAGAAAACTACCAAGCATCTGCCTCTATGTAGCTAATTCTTTTCATCTTGGAGCTCTCACAAGGAAATAGAGAGTATACTGTGCCAGGATCACTATCTTCTCCAGCCAAAATCATCATGTCTTGGAGCCAATTTCCTCTTGGTAAAATTTGATCAAATTCCTTCCATTTGCAGCTTCCTTAGTAGTGGTAATGTCTGCACATGTCACAAGTTGATATATATGTGTATATGTTTAACAAAATACATTATAAACTTAATAGTAATATGTACACCTGTGTACACAGGTAAACATAAGTGTATGTATGCCGCCACACATAAATATATGAATCCATAGTAGTTCCTGTTAAGTATCTTTGTGTGACTCTCTGTGACTATTATTCAGGCTTTCTTAATCCAGAGAAAATTCTCTGGTATCTAACATTACTTTGGAACTCTGCATTAATTTCTGTTATGCAGCTACAATATAATGATAATCAAGGCTAGTAGTAATAACTCTAATGCTGTAAACAGTCCCTTTAATGTTTCTGAATCATCAATGAAAGATCAAATTATGTTCTATTTTTAGTGTAAAGGATACTTTACCAAAATTCAATTATGTTTTTAAAATGGTGATCTACATATATCTCATACAGTAAATTTATGAGTCTGAATATCTAATTAATTGGCATACCTTATTTCCCATTTATTCTTGATAAAGTAGAATTTATGTAATATTTACATATGACTCTCATCTTTAATATGTAAACACTGCATATATTATTAACAAGGACTGCAGATTAACCACAACACTGTATTTTTCAACTCAATATCTAGTTCTACAGTCTTTCAAGTGCCAAACTGTCAACTGTCTAGTTGCTGTTGCTATTGTTTAAAATAAACCATATTTAATGTAATTAATCTCTCCAAATGAATCAAAGTCCTTATTATGAGGACATATGATACTACTGATTTTTTTTTTAAGTTAGTGATGTCACTCAGGGGGTTGTAAGTGAATTGAGTTATCTGTCCATAAAATAATGACTCTTTTATAATTCTTCTGTTGCTTTTAATGATTCTTTTCTACTTCCTGCATACATTTTGGTCTCATTTTGATATAACTAGTATTACTGCAAATTCTAATCTTTAGTCACACAGTTGGCCTAACTAAAAATTAAAGATGCCTCTATATCTCATGTATAAAGTATATATAGTCCTTATGACAACTATGTCACATAACTCAAAAAGTTTTGGGGGGAGAGAGGACAGAGGTTATTTTTTGTTTCTGACTGCACCAGGTATCTGAAGATGAAAGAAATGTGGAACATATATCAATTATCAATTTATAAAAAATGCAAGAGAACATGCCGGGCGTGGTGGCGCACACTTGTAATCCCAGCATTCGGGAGGCTGAGACCGGAGGATCCGGGTTCGAGGCCAGCCTCAGCTACCTAGTGAGGCACTCCACAACTTAGTGAGACCCGGTTTCAAAATAAAGAATAAAAAAATAGGGCTGGGGGTATAGCTCGGAGGTAGATTGCCCCTGAGTTCAATCCCCAGTACGGAAAAAAAAAAAAAAAATGCAAGAGAACAAAGCAATGTGTTGAAGAACTATGCCATGAGGATACCATTAGCAAAATTCAGTCTGTGATAATTTTATAGAATAGTTGACTCTGTTTCTTCAACTATAAATTGCAAAGAGGGAAAAAAATATGCAAAAAGCCAGTAAGTTAAGAGACTTAAAAAATATAACAAGCACAATGCATACATCTTACTTAAAACAATTAGAAATTTGAATAATGACTGGTTATTTAATGATGCTAGGGAATTACTGTTAATTTTTAAAACAAGATAATGGTATTTTTGTTATGCTTTTAAAGGATTCCTTATCTTTTTGAGTAACATACTGAAGTATTTATAGATGAAATGGCATAATGTTTGGGATTTGCTTCAAAATAATATGCTAGGCAGCAAGTGGATAGGAGTATATATGAAACAAGATTATGACTTGACAATTACTAAAGCCATGTGACAGATCGATGGGGTTTCATTTCATACTACTTTCTATTTATGTACATGATGTTAAAAAAAATATGTGGAAATAAGGATAACATCAGTTAGAAGAGCAGAGACTCAGCTGGCTGTGGTGGCACATGCTTGTAATCTCAGTACTTGGGAGGTCAAGACAGGAAGATCGCAGGTTCGCAGCCAGCCTCAGCTACTTAGTGAGGTCATCTACAACCTAGTGAGACTCTGTTTCCAAATAAAAGAATAAAATAGGTCTGGAGGTATAGCTCAGAGGTAGAATGCCCCTGGGTTCCATCCCCAGTGTCACTGGAAAAAAAAAAATAGCAGACACTCCAAAGGAGTGACTAAGGGGGATTAGGAAAGGGAGGAGGGGGGACATAGTCATAAAGAATGTAACAGCTGAAATAATGCTATGAATGTTCACAAAATTACCAATCTCAATCTCAGAGACATGCCAGGGGAGAATGTGGGAGGAGGGAGGGACCTGGTGGGAAGGGCACCAAGAGTCTTGTGCATGTATTTTTCTGTCACTCTATACCCCAATATGATGTAAAATTACGATGCACCAAATAATAAAAAAAAAAGTTAAGTAAAAGAAACTATCACTATACTAATCTTGATTCATTTTTCTGGATAGTTTCTTAATATTCAAAACCTTAATTAGTCCTTTATTATAAATGTTATAAATAAGCCGGGCATGGTGGCGCACACTTGTAATCCCAGCATTTGGGAGGTTGAGACTGGAGGATCCAGGTTCGCGGCCAGCCTCAGCTGCTTAGTAAGACCCTGTTTCAAAATAAAGAATAAAAAAATTGGTCTGGGGTTGTAGCTCAGAGGTAGAATGCCCCCAGGTTCCATCCTCAGTATCACAAAAAAAATAAATAAATGTTATAAATATTTTATATAGCATAACTTTCTCAGAAAAAAATTTCATAGAGAATTTTATAAAATAGCACAGAAGTTTAGATTCTAGTTTTAATAGGTACAGATAAAATCCATAAAACCACAAGAAGGAAAGGAACATACCCTGGTCTCTCTTCAGTAAGTCAAAGGCATTAGGTTAATGGCTAATATTTCAACGTCTATTTTTAGTCCTAAAAGTCTGAAAATAACTGTTATAAGACTATCTATGGTCTAATCACTATAAACAAGAAAGATTACATATATAACAGTGTGTAGCTAATCCCAACATTTTTTCTATTCATTTCAATTAATACACAATACAAATATAACAACCTTAAATATTTGAAATGGTCATTTTATCTTTTTCTAATTATAAAATCATTTTAATTTAAATGAAATAGATTTAGTGAATTTGGGTCTAGGAATAGTACCTTGGTAGGGACTGAAATTAAAATAAATGGTTACTTTATACTTTTAATATAATAAAGTAGTTTTAAATTAGAATCAAGCCACATTGGGACAAATTTTGCTATTTTTAACTAAATCCCATAAAGACTAACTAAGCTAAACTTCATGTTAACCTTGCAAGCATCTTCAAATTAACAAAAATAAATAAGTCTTTTTAAAATGTACCTTTAAACACACAGACTAAATATAATTTGCCAATTGATCGCTACTCTTATAGATTAAAATCATAAGGACTCCTTTGATTTTAAAAAGTTACTGAAGATCTCTGATAGACTATTTTAGATGCTCTGAAGATCTCTGATAGACTATTTTAGACACTCTAAGTAATTAGCTGCCCTTCTTTTAAAAATTCTATAATAATCCAGACTTTTTACTTTTCAATCTGGCTTCTTTATAAATGTTCTTGAAACATATTCAAGAAAATGCACTAAATGTGTTGAATGTTTTGCTTATAATGATATTGTACTTCTATGGTATTTTCATAATCCCAACACCTTAAAAACATTTCTTAAAATGTATATAAGGTCTCCTGAGTCATTGTCACTGCTAAGCTACAAACCATCCCGTGGGTACGGGATGACATCAGACCAGGGCAAAGGTGGAGCTGGCACTTTACTTCGTGGGTTTCAGTATCTTGGCTCTCCAAAGCCTGTGTGGGGGCTGTAGTTTGGCATAAAATTCTCAGCCGGATGCAGATAATTTCTCTTAAAAATGTTTTTTAATGGCTAAGGTTTTTTTGCTTTCAAAAATGTTGGAGAAAGCATACATTAGAACCAGGTTCAAAATTTGCAAATCTGTTTTCCTCTTTAATGTGCCCATCCCTGTGGCTAACTCAAGTACAGCAAAATAATTACAAACTTAAGGACTTTTAATAAGTACAAAGCCTCACTTGTATAGACTGCTTAAAAAGAAGGTTAAAAATCAAAATAAGCTGCTTCAATATAAAAGGGAACTAGAACACTTCTTTGTAAACAACCACTTGATAAGCTTTTCTCTGGTTATGGTTATATGTTGCCCTTGGTCATCTGGGGCTTCACACCTTTTTTGTTTCCTTTATTTTTCTTTTCATTCTAATGTTACTTTTCTTCATTCCTCACAATAACCTTGTGAGACAGGTTTCATATTAGCAGTTTTATCAATAAATAAGTGCACAGATGCTAAGTGCCTTAGCCAGCATAATCCACTTAGTAGTCAATACAACTGAGATTGGAATTCAGCTCAGTCTCACTCATATTCATTTTCACTGCCTATAGTTCTCAATTCGGTAGTATACTAGAATTTGCTTTCCAAAACTATTGATGCCCAGCCTCTACCCCAGACTAAATTCAAATCTTTGGAAGATAGGACCCAGTCATCAATATAATCTAGATGTCCCAATGAAAGATTGCAGAACTATACATGGCAACTAAAGAATAGAAGAGGAGAAAGTAGGATGGTAGAGATGGCCAATACTCAACTATCTGCTTGCAAAGCCAAGCTTCAACATCATTTTCTTTTTCACCCTATAGTTACCCACTTCCTCACTCCCAAATCAGAAAACACCAAGAAAAGGTCACTGCATTTCATGTCTGTGTGAAGTATCTTGAGAACATAATATACAACCACTGAAATGTACAAAACAATTCTAACTAAAACACCCTTTGGATGATGTGCAACTTTATACCCTCTTTACTGCTAAGTCCCTCGGTAATATCTCATTGCTTATTCTTTTCTTCATCATTGACCTTCTGACACTTTTTTTCTTCTCCCTGAAGAATCAGTAAAAGGTTTTCTGATGACAAACTCCCTGTTTTTGCTTACATGAAAATGTACTTATTTCACTTAAATTCTTGAAGGATACTTTGCTAGATATGAAATTTTAAATGAGAGCTGTTTTCTTTCATCACATTAAAGTTATCATTAAACTGTCTTCTATCTTCCACTGTTGCTATGAAGAAGTGAGCTAACGGTCTAATGTTTGCTCTTTTGTTTTCTCTGGCTCTTTTCAATTTTTTCTTTTGTCTTTGGTTTTCTAAAATTTTGCATGATGTTTCTAGGAGTGCTTTGCAGATAAACTGTTTAAGAACTTCCTGAATCTAAAGAATTACATTGATTAATTCTTATATGTAGGATATACTCAATTCTTTAAAAAAGCTCTTTTCATTATAAAATATATCAAATATATAGACAAATTTACAAAGCAAAAATGTATAGCTTAATAATTACAAAACTAATACCTATGAAAGGAATGGATCACATGTACAAAGATAAACTAATCAGAACATTCTATCCCTAAGAGCAACAATATTCATGGATACAAAGGCCCAAGTGAGTCTCAATTCTAAGACTTTCCTTTCTTTATGATTTCATGTTGTGATGTTGGCCTAGAGGTACTGGAAGACGCTATGAAGAGCCTGAGAACAATGCCAGAATGAGCAGAAGACAGACAAAGCCTAGATGATGCTGTTTGAGCCTGAAAACTAGTCATGCTCCATTCTAAATCTCTTATTAGAATGTGAACCAATAAATCCACTTTTTACTTAAGAAAGTTTGATTGCATTTTATGTCACTCATACTTCACCAAGTTCTAACTGCTACAATTTATCATGTGATTTCCTTTCCAAAAGTAATTTCTCCTTCATCTCAATTTCATTATTACCTTTATTTTCTACCTTATATCAGAGTTTTATTCTGCCTTAAAACTATCAATAGCCAGATCTTCTCCATCACTGCACTGTGAGAATGGACCACAGTGCCTGCAATATAAGAAGTGTTCAATAAGCTAGTATTGAAAAAACTGTTACTACATCAATGAATCATTCATCTTTGTATCCCTAGAATCTAGTAGCATGCTTAAATTTCAATGTTTGTAGAAGGAATTAGCTAACAAATAAAGAGATGGGGATAATACCACAAAATAACAAAGACCAGTACATATACAAGTGAGATTTTAAAATAATCCTTCCTACAGGCTAAACTGATCCATGTGGTAGTAGATTGATGAAATCATGTTTCATTTAATATAAATAGATCATTGTGTATACATATGTATGTGTGTGTGTGTGTGTGTGTGTGTGTGTGTGTGTGTGTTTCCGCAATGATACCTCAGTAGCAACAAGCACACTCACTACTCATATCTTGGTTTCTAATACCTTTCTCCAATAAAAATAATGAGGACTCCCTGGAAAAATAGTTGATTCCAAGGCTATAATAGGAAATATACTAGATGAGTATTTCCTAATGCCAGAAAGAAAGGATTCCAACAAATGAACAAAAACACCTACAATGATGTGGCATGTCAAAGGAATATAGGAGCCAACTGAAAGAACTTCCAATGGCCAAGGCTGTAAAATTTTAAGTAACAAAATAAATAACACAGTATTGGATTGTAAAAGTACAAAATAAGCCGGGTATGGTGGCGCTTATAATCCCAGTACTTGGGAGGCTGAGAAAGGAAGATCACAGATTTGTGACCAGCCTCAGCTACTTCGTTAGGCCCTTTGCAAATTAGTGAGATACTGTTTCAAAATAAAGAATAAAAAATAGTGCTGGGGCTGTAGCACGGAGGTAGAATGTCCCTGAGTTCAATCCCCAGTATTGCAAAAGTAAAAAATAAAAAGTACGAAATAAATATAAGTACAAAGTGATAAAACATGATTGATAAATAAGGAAGAGTAAACAAATATCCCCTGTAAAAGAATTCCAAAGAATTTATGTGGATATTCTGCCCTCAAAGAAACAGAGCCTAACTCTCCACTTCTTGTGCAATGAGATGCACACATTGACTTCCTTTCAAACAGTATAGTAGAAAAAGGGAAGAAAACATAACTTTACAATAGAGAAATCTAACAAACACTCCCTCAAACCAAGTGATTAAGATTAATAACAACAGCAAAAAGTCATACTTATAGTGTATACCCATGATATTATGTGATTCAAAGTGGCAATTGTATCTGTTAGGGCTTGCTACCAAAATCCCATAGCCACAGTCTAATCATGAGAAAAGAACCAAATTCCAACTGAGGGACATTCAATTAAATATCTGGTCAGAGCCGGGCATTGTGGCGCACACTTGTAATCCCAGCATTTGGGAGGCTGAGACTGGAGGATCTGGGTTCCCGGCCAGCCTCAGCTACTTAGTGAGGCCCTCCGCAACTTAGTGAGACCCTGTTTCAAAATAAAGAATAAAAAATAGGGCTGGAGGTATAGCTTGGAGGTAGAATGCCCCTAGGTTCCATCCCCAGTACCACAAAAAAAAAAAAAAAAAAAAAAATCTGGTCCAGTTACTCCTCAAAACTATCAAGGTCATGAAAATATGAGAAACTTTTGCAAGTTGTGTAAGCTCCAAGGGGAGCCTACACAGACATAAGGACTATATATAATATGATATTCTATATGAAATCCTGGAATCAAAAAAGGACATTAGGGAAAAACTAACGAAATATGAATGAAGTCTGAACTTTAGTTAGTATAAATGTACGATATTGATTCATTAGTTGTCAGTCACCAATGTACTACAGTAATCTAAGATACTAGCATTAGGGGAAACTGAATGTGGAGTACAGGAACTCTCTGTACTATTTTTACAAATTCTGTGAATCTAAAACTAGAAATCTATTTAAAAAATAGCCCTTATTTCATAAGACCCTGTATACCAAAAGCACACAAAGTAAGCTAGTTATAAGACCAGCCTTGAAACAAGTGGAGAATTTAGAGATCATGAGGAAATACAATCAACAAATGATTGCACATTTTTCTTTAAAAATGTACAATAAAAACTTGACTCTGAAAAGCTAATGTCTACACACAAAGTTTATAACTATTTATAGAGGCATACTTAACAGCAGGTGGCTAAAAAGTAAAAGCATCAAAAAATTCTGAAATCAAAACATAGGGAAAAATATGATTCTTGGGGTTCATGAACATTTCACAAAAGTTTCAATGTTCTAGTAAACCATATTAGGAAGAAAACAAGAAAACAAAACTCAAGTTTGTGGTATTTTCTTAAAACCACAGCATAAACTAGCAATGAATAATCTTCAGCTTTGTATTCTAAATCTCATGATTTTTCCTCAACCTACCTCTGTATTTTCTAATATTTGTCTATGTACTTAAATGCTCCTTCAAATAAACTGGTTTCTTCAGTGTTTCCAATATTCCATCTGTGGTAATATTATGCTTCTCTGTAGCTTTGTCCTCCTGACTACAATGCTATTCCTTCCTTTCTTCATCTTCTAAATCCTACCCCTGCTTGAAGACTCAGATAAAACCCTTCCTCTACCATAAAGCCTCATATCACCCTAGGCGCTCAATAACCACTACTTCATCAGAATTTCTGTACCATGAATATAGTACTCAGCACACTCATTCATTAAAAAAAAAAATCCACCTTGGTGTGTAAGTACCTCTTACCACAAAGAGCTACTGGGAAAAACCAAAGATGAGTAAGTAATAGTCTCAGCCTTCAAAATGCTCTTGGAATTATAGAGAAGACTAAAAGGTAAACAGAGAATTGCTATAAAAATAGTAATGCTTCCCAGGTGTGTACACTGTGCTCTGACAAATAATACACTATACTATAACCTGGTACAGTAGTTCTCTTTTTATGTCGACATCCAGTTTCTCTAATTAAAACAAAGTCCTCTTGAAAAGCAGATTCTTCACCTACTACTCAATGTTGTGCGCATGTTATCCAAAAACATTTTGATATTGTTTTACTAAAACTTTCACTTCTCCTTTTTCTTCTTAAGAGAAACATAAGCAGAATCTCTGTTTACAGACCTTGGCCTTTAAAATGATAAATTAAATAGATGGCTTTTTAGCAAGTTATTAACCATGACCAACTATTACTTATTTATGGTAAGAGAAAATGTGGTTAAGAATTTACACTAACCACTGTTTTGCATAGTCAACAGTGTCAAGTGGGGCTTATTATTTCCTATGAGTAACAAACTTAAAAATAGAGAAAAGGGTCTGGGTTTAGATATATCTTTTATTTTCCTAAGGAGCTACTAACAATCAGGGGCAGATCAAACAATAGAAATCAATTTTAAAAGTTGCTTCAGAAAGGGGAAGTACTGGGGAAAAATAAAATTAAAAATAAATGATGCTTTGAGTAATCTGTAATATCACAGGAGAAATATTTACAGCAGTAATATAAAGTGAAAAATATATATATCGTGGAAGACATGTACCTGTGGCATAGTCACAGAAAAATAACTAGAGTAAAGGTACACTGAAATGTTAATATTCATCTCAAGTTTTAGGGGATTATGGGTTTCTATTTCTTAGTACTTATCTATATTGTATATGTTGTTAATAATAAAAATAATTATTATAATTGAAAAATCCAACTCTGCAAGGAGTGGTGGCTAGGCTAGGAGGTACTAAAGAGAGGACCAACAAAACAACGGATAACCTTTAAAACTGATCAGTATATACTTCTCTGAATAAGCATGTTCTGAAACTGCAGTGGTTTATACTCAATTCAGAACCTCATTCTTCCAAAAGCATTTCTACAAACTCAGTCATGTAAATCAAAACTGGCAACATCTGCTCAATGTTATATTTGCCATTGGATTTCAAAAAATAACTCGGTTTGCCTTTTTATCATTTGTCTTATGAGAGTGAACATTTTTAATGTACCTTGTTTGTACTTTCAAGATGTTCTGTTTTTCTACAACTATGCTTTAAAAGCCTTGTTTATAACACATGCTTTCAAAATTCTATGTGTGTATGCATATTAATACTCTTCTTCTTAATCCATAATTGGCTATAATAGCAACAACCTTAGAAAAATAGATGAAATCATAAATCATTTTTAAATCAGGAGTCTTCTACTGTCTCTCTTTAGGCAGTACTTTTTTTTTTTTTTTTTTTTTTTGCAGTACTGGGGATTGAACTCAGGGGCATTCTACCTCTGAGCTATACCCCAGCCCTATTTTTTATTCATTATTTTGAAACCAAGTCTCATTAAGTTGCGTAGTGCCTCACTAGGTAGCTGAGGTTGGCCGCGAACCCGGATCCTCCGGTCTCAGCCTCCCGAATGCTGGGATTACAAGCGTGCGCCACCACACTCGGCTTAGGCAGTACATTTTTAAAGTTACTTTTATGTAATTACACATCATAGTAAGGTTCAAAGTGATATAGCCTTACACGCACACAGGATTTGGGTGTGTTTCCATTCAGATCCCACCTGGCTATCCATCTATTCTCATACATATTAGTGAGATTGGAGGTGATACCTTCACATATAAACACAACATTATTTGGGCTATTTTCTTTATCAGTTCTCCTTCATCCCCTCCCTCCTTGCCTCCTACCCTTGCCTTACCCCCTGCCACTATCCTATTGGTCTCCTCAATCATCTAAAATTTGTTTCCTATTTTCTCTCTAGCTTCCACATATGAGAGAAAACATTCAACTCTTGACTTTCTGAGACTGGCTGATCTCACTTAGCATAATATTCTCACATTAAAAAATAGCATATAGCATAAACTTTCTTCCCACATAAAATGTTTCCATGACTGATAAGTTAAAATAGATGGTACAAGTAGAGCTTTTAATTCATCAGCATATAAACCAATTTTCCATCAAAATTTCTAGTAATCTCCTATTCTTTTGGGTCATTTATTGATGCATCTTTTGCTTATAAGCTGAATTCAACTCAAGAGATCTAGAAATAACATTCTAACTACTGTTCTTATTCTATAGTAAGAAAATATATTGGAACTTAAAACTCCAGTTTTTCAATATAAAGGAAGTAGTACAGTTATGAAACATTGTTTTAATCTTATTAACCAACTTCAATGAGCATTTCTATTAATAGCAAATATATTATTTATGTACATATGTATGTATTATATATGTATGTATGTATTATGTATGTATTTATTTACTTAGTGGTACAGGGGATTGAACCCAGGAGCATTCTTCCTCTGAGCTATACCCCCAGCCCTATTTTATTCTTTTATTTTGAAACAGAATCTCACTAAGTTGCAGAGGGCCTTGCTAAGTTGCTGAGGCTGGCCGTGAATCTGCGATCCTTCTGTCTCAGCCTCCCAAGTACTGGGATTTCACATCTGTGCCACCACACCTGGCTTTTATTAATTTTTAAAAACTAATTCTGAGTCGGGTATGGTGGCGCACGGTTGTAATCCCAGCATTTGGGAGGTTGAGATCGGAGAATCCGGGTTCGCGGCCAGCCTCAGGTACCTAGTGAGACCCTTCACAACTTAGTGAGACCCTGTTTCAAAATAAAGAATAAAAAATAGGGCTGGGGGCATAGCTGGGAGGTAGAATGCCCCTGAGTTCAATCCCCAGTACCGAAAAAAAAAAAAAAAAAAAACTAATTCTGTATTCTTACCAACAAGGGGTATGGCTTTTTATTTTATTTATTTATTTATTTATTTATTTATTTATTTATTTATTTATTTATTTGTTTGTTTGTTTTTTGCGGTACTGGGGATTGAACTCAGGGGCGTTCTACCTCTGAGCTATACCCCCAGCCCTATTTTTTATTCTTTATTTTTGAAACAGGGTCTCACTAAGTTGCGGAGTGCCTCACTAGGTAGCTGAGGCTAGCCATGAACCGGATCCTCTGGTCTCAGCCTCCCAAATGCTGGGATTACAAGCGTGCACTACCACACCCGGCTGGGTATGGCTTTTTATGATCCACTAAAGTTTTCTACACTTTTGCTTTAAAAGCAAAGGGTAATATTATGTGTTATCAAAACACAATACTGCGACATGCTTTCAGGTGGGATGGAATGTTGTACAGTCCAGCACTCTGAATAAGAACAACTAGAAAGCAAGGGAAAATATAGATAAACTATTGGAGGGCATTTACTGTCTGTGGAAGCAATGAGAATTGAAGGGGCAAAAAACCAAGCCAGGAGGAAACTTAGGAGAGGAGCAGACTTCTGCAGCTGCTTTAAACCTAGCAACATTTGCAAATTCCAGCCACGGCAGGGAAGCTGGGAATCCAGGCCATCCCAGTCACAGAGCTGCTGCTGAGTCTCAGAAAAACCATTGGAACTTTTGGCAGAGTACTGAGAGACCTCAAACATGCAGCCAGTCCCCCTCAAGACTTTGATGAATTCTGGCACAAGCCAAAGCAAGAAGCTAAAATTTTTTTTAAGTCTCTTGAAAAGCAGAACAAAGCTGTTTTGCAAGACAAAATTTAGAATCTGGGTTCCATGAGGGTGAAGATCTATGCTGCTTATATGTTTAAATATTTGTTAAATGACATGATATTCTATTTTAAGATATATTATGCACTAGGCATGTCAAATTGTCTAATAATACTGACCACTTTAGGCTCCCAGAAACGGGCATAGCCTTATCAAAGCCATAAACCAGCTTCAACTCAGCAAAGACCCTGTCTAGATGGAGATGATCAGCGTATGAGCCTATCAGAGGGGACAATGAACCCTCTTTCTGGAAGAAAACATCACCATCTGTGGCACCTCTGTAGTTGCTGTTGTTACTTTTGCTTCTGTGATGTGGGGGATCTAACCCAGGGTCTTGCACTTGCTAAGTGTGCACTCTAACACTGAGCTATACCCCCAGTCCAACAAAATACAGAACCATATGACTGATAACCAAGGAAAAAAGCAAGCAAAACAATGAGACCCAAGGATATTCCAGATATTAGAGTTAGCTCACAAGGACTTGAAATTAAACATGATTAACATGTGCAAGAAAATGAAGAACTTTGTAAATATAAACAGAAAGATAAAAAAATATTTATCAGGGAAATGGAAGTTAGAGAAAAGAATCAAACAGTTATAAAATTAAATATATTATCCAAAATCAAGAACTTATTAGATGGGTTTAAGAGAAGAAAATAATAAGCTGGAAGATATGTTTGGCATTATCTAATTGTGCCACTGATGCATCTATTGCCTCTTACCTTCCCAATCCACTCTTCTTTGCCCTGTCAATGAAACTATGACTGGAACCTCTGCTAGCTGGTGTAATGTTCAGCCTGTTTAGTGACACAGGGACAGAGGGAGGAGCTTCTCATACTGGAGCTGGTATACTTTTGGGTGCAACTACAAAAATAATGCAGGATACCCAGCAGTGCCCACCCTCCAGCCTATTTTACCATACTGGATCATTTCTACTCAACTGGCCCAGGCTACTAACACCCAAAAGGCTACCTGCGCCAGCCCATAGCAACCCAATAAGGGGCCCCATTTTCCAGGGGGCAGCACCACACCCTCTCTAACAAGGAGGTGGAAATCTCTGGCCTGGGGAAGGAAGTACAGTGGGGAATAGACAAAGGGTCTTCTAAGTTTGTTCCTTCTCAGTACTCTCCCTTAGTCTGAAGTAGCTGCTCTCTACCATTGCTGGCTTTACATTCCTTAGAGTTCTATTACACCTCTAAGTAGTTAATAACTCTCTATACTAACTTTTCCCTATTCAAATTGCTGGTATGACTTCTGTCTTCTGGCTGGACCCTGACTGATAAACTAGTAAAGCTGAGAGACCTCAAACTGATTTCTACTCTAATCCACATGGCAAGTCTCCCCTTCAATAAATACTCATCAGGAATGCACACGTGTATTCACCAAGACATGTATAAGAATATTAACAGCAGTACTATTCACAATAGCATAAAAAAAAATAAAAATAACCCAAATGTCAATCAACAGTAGAATGGATAAATAAACTATAGTATGCTCATCCAATGGAATATTATCAGCAATGAGCATGAATAATAAAAACTAAAAATGTCTACCTGGGTGAAGCTCACAAATAAATGTTGAGTGAAAGAAGCCAGACATACAAGTATATCTGCTTGATTCCATTTATGTAATGATCAAAAAGAAGTAAAATTAATATTGTTGATATAAATCAGCATAGTTTTTACTCTTAGGGCAGCAATGGAGATGGAAAAGGGCATGGATGGGGCATCTCAATGCTTGAAATTTTTGTTTCTTGGTTTAGGCCCTAGTTACATAGGTGTGGTTACTTTTGGGAAAGTAAATGATATATACTTTTGAAAATCATGATATATACTTATGACTTTGTGTATATCCTCTGTATATGTTACTCATCAATACTAGTTACATTAAAATATGAATTATTTATAAATAATCAGATAATATGTTTATAAGGTCCTGATATTTGCTATACATGCATGCATCTGGTAAGGTACTCCTATGTCCCCACAGTACCCTATGCATATATGCCTCTATCCCTATGCTGTAGTTCTCTTACTCCTCTGTCCTGAGCACTACATCCAACTTGAAGGCCAAATGAAGCATGAAACAGAAATTTTAAAAATGAGAGAGCATTCTATTTTAAAATGTGTTATAGGCTAAAGCACTTCAAAGTTTCTAAAAAATAGGAGCACCGCATATCTGGATGGAATTTTTCAATAATGTAACATGCAGGCCATTTCAGCTTAGTGCATTTGCAGAATATATTTCATGTATACAGGGCATGGGAACTACTTTGGGAGGACATATTCAAAAGATGTCTTTCTGTAGGCAGCTCAGTAAAGAGCAGAGGAGGAAAATGTTAGTGCATTCACATTCCAAGCGGAGCATGGTCAATGAAGGACTCAACCAACCAGTGAGTAGTAGCTGCAGTGGCATTAGAGCCAACAGCCTGAAGAGCTTGTCCCAAACACCAAATGGCCATCACTGTCTTCAAAGTAGGAATGCAGATAGCAGTGGTTTCCAATCTTACCATAATTGTGACATGCTCTTCTCATTTAAATTATGATCCACCCTTCCTCATTTATGCAACTTTGAGTTAAAGTGAATTATCATTATTACTTTGGAGGAAAGAATTTCAAAATACCCTTTGAGGTAGCTGAACATACCACAGGGTATTGCAAAACAGAGGCCCAAAATCTTTGCTTTGGAGGTTATGCTAACTGATTTTGATCCCTCAATTTTTTTCTAACTCTAAAATTTTTTCCTATTATTTTGAAATTTTAATCTAAACATATTTTCTAGTTTTGGAAAATAGCAACTCTCTTAAGAACAACAGAACCTTAAAGGAAATGTGTTCATCAAATAAACATGTATTTGTACCTCTACACAGCAGGCTCTCTTCTAGTCACTAGCAGTGAACAAAACCAACCCATTCTCTACTGAAGCTGCCCCTCTGGCAAAGAGGTAAGGGCGATCCACAGCTCAATCTGCCTGGGACATCCCATTTTAACACTGAATGCCCTGCATCCCACTAAACCCTTCGTCCCAGGCAAATCAGGGCAGATG
>PVLC010018033.1:0-32697 GCA_004027655.1 Graphiurus murinus
CTTTGTTAGACGCCACATAAACCCCAAGTTCTAACCACTCCTGAGTTCCTCTGGAGTATGTGTGCAATGCACGTGTTAACAAACTTTGTTAGACTTTCTCTTGTTGATCTGTCTTGGCAGTTTAATGTCCAAGGTTCCAGCCAGAGAACCTAGAAGAGCAGAGGAAAAACAGTATTTTCACCACCACCCCCAAAGAGCCAAACCTATGCAGGATCAAGAGCTCTGTTCTTTACATTATAAGTTGTATCAACACCCACACCTGTACCTGGCTAATCCACCTCAAGACAGCCGAGCACGGGGTTTTAAAATGTCCTATGTTTCTACAACCTACGTTTAAACAAGATACAGTAAAATGCTATGCGTCGTGGCAGTCACAAAGAACATGGTGGACCCTCTTGCTGACTCCCAACAGAACTCCCTAAAAAGACTGTAACCCAGCCAGAGTGATGGGGAAAGGAGGCTTGGCCATCTTAGAGGCTGACTGGGCCTCTCCTGCCTTGATACACCAAGGGTGACCTACCGCAGGTAGCCTGCGTGCCACTTAAGATGTCAAAACATACAAACTCTCGGGCCCCTCCCAGAGTTGCTGAATCAGGATCTTCGGGGGTAAGTCCCATTATTTGGGGTTCAACAAGGCCTTCAGGGGATTCTGATCCACCCTCGAGTCTGAGAAGCACCATCCCCGTGACCGGCAGGCTTTGTGCCCCCCCCCCCTTGGTCTCATTGAAGGATCTGGCAATATAGCAAGGTCCAAACTTTTGATCTTCCATCAGTCACAAAATCAGTACTGGAGAGAGCTTGCCCAGTCTTGTGTTAACAGGTTTATTTCTACACACTCGTCTTTCTCTGACCCTCCTCTTCCTTGGTTTTGCAAATGCCTGGCTGCACACACAGCAAAGCAATTTCTTGGTGAGTGGCACATCTCTTGGTGGGAACCCCAGTACAAACTTCAGTGCACCTATGGAAAGACCAAGATGTTTGTTTTGAAATGCAGATTCCTGGGCTGCTCCTTGGAGAGTGTGCTTCAGTTTATCTGGGTGAGTCTCAAGAATCTGCACCTTACACCAAGTCCCCAGGTGCCTGAAGAGCAGGTGGCATAGAGCTCTGCTCCTGGAGAAACCCATTGCTGGGTGATCCGTCGTGTGCTAGAAGCAACATGTCCCTGGAAGGAGCAGAGAGCTCTTTCTGATTTGTGTTTGATGATATCCATCAAGCACATTAATGCCAACCATGAATTAATGACGTTTCAGCAATGTGTGTAGGTGGCTGCCTATGTAATCAATCTTAATTCACGAACACCGCTGAGTGCCCACACAGTGGTAATAATGTGCCCAACCTCACACATAAATCTCTCCAATAGAAATTAACCAGGTAGATGGAACGCTTCAGTGGGTATTATTCAATGTCCCAAGGGGTAGCATTAGTTTAACAGGATTGAAGTTGAGAAATCAATTGGACAACCAGAGAGCAGCTGCCCACCCTGCCCTGTGGGGAGCCACAGCTGATTCCAAAGGGGGCGCTGGGACCTGAGGTAGAAAGCCTCTGTGTGGGGCAGGGGTTCTGTGGACCAGGAGACCCTTGGGAACACTGGAGTCGCTTAGGAGAGGAGGGTTACAGAACCTGAAGGCGAACCCCAAGGTGATGGGCCATCTACTAAGACTCCCTCTTAGGGGACTGTCCTCTCCCTCCTGCCTCCTGCCTCCTGCCTATGCTGCCTCCTGCCTATGCTGCCTCACCTGCTCCCCGGTGCTGGAGGTGACTCAGATCCACCCATCAGCAGTGGTCACAGGTCGGTCATGTGGCCCAAGCAGAACTGGTCAGAGTCCTCCCATGACATTTACACTGGATACTTGGGACTGGGAACTATAGCATAGACCCTGAGCTGCCACTGGCCAGTTTAACCACCACCTGGATAGAGGCTGTCTCGGGTTATAGCTACACAGAAGAAGTAGAGCTGGGAGCCCAGATCTGTGCGTGAGCTCTGCCATTACCTAGGCTAATGCATGTGTTTCTAGGACACTCAAGCAAGTTTTAGCTGGGTACCTCCTAATTGCAACCCACAGATTCCCAACCAAAACAAGTACAATGCTGGCATGTTTGAACTTGGCCCTGACCAAGTGGAACACTTGAAGTATATGCTGCACAGCTCAGTGAACCACAGAGGTGTAAGTCAGCCTCTGTGGTTCCAGAAATGGATTTCTGTGTAGTTTGCTGTGGTTCCTTTACTTTCAGGCAGAGAGCCCAGCCCCAGGTTGTGTGATTTGCATGTCTGCGTGTTAATACACTTGTACTTTCAAAGGATATAAGACAGGGACCACCGAACTCGACCACAAAATACTGAGCATGGAGGTCCCAGGAGGAGAGGGATTCTGACCAAGGGAGGACCTCACTGCGTCCATCGGCTGATGCTGAAAGGGCTTGTATGGTGTGAGCACAGTGGATTCTCCACGCCCCAGCTGCAGAGGAAGAGGGCTTCTGCAGCCCCGAAGTTCCTCTTCCTCCATTGGCCTGAGCACCGCTCAGGGAGCATTCGAGCCGCGTGAGTTTTAGAAAATCAGCCTGGTCTTTGGCAGTCAAGAGGGCTGAGCTGGGGTGCGATTGAATTGGGTTGGGGAGCCTTGCTTGTCCAGCTCCATTTGTCAGCACTTGGAGGGTGGTGGGCTGGCTGTTCATGACAGTGAGAGAGAGGACTGAGACCAGCCACCCAAGGCTTTGGCTAGTACAGCTACCACACGCCGAGTAGAGCTCTTCTACCAATCGGGAGCTCAGGTCCTGAAGCACAGGCTCCACTAGCTGCAGACACATAAGCTAAAACCGCAACAAAAACTAGACTCACATCCTGTTTTGTTTGTTTGTTTGTTTGTTTTAGTGAACTAGGGATTGAACCTAGGGGCATTCTACCTCTGAACTACATTCCCCAACACTTTTTTAAATATTTTATTTTGAAACAGGGTCTTGCTAAGTTGCTGAGGCTGGATCCTTCTATCTCAGCCTCCCAAGTACTGGGATTACAGGTGTGCACCACCACGCCCAGCTAGACTCACATGTCTCAAGCCCACGATGCTTTCCACACTGATCCTCCTCCTCCTCTCCCTTATGTGACTCCATTTGACTCTGGACAACCTGTTCCCTCTCCCCGTCCCACAGCAATGCCGCTGCCTCTGAGCAGCCCTCCTGCTTCTCTGTGACCAAATCTCTCTCGGTTGTCACTGTGCCTCCGTTGGACATTGATTTCCTATTTCCTTGCATCCTGATTAACTGTGTAATGGTGTCTCTCCAATCCCTTAACAGCTCCTAGAAAGTAGGGGCCTCATCTCAGTTATCTTTGCATCTGTTCCTCTCTCTTCTCCCAGAGTCTAGCACGGAGCTAACACACAGTAGGTGCATCACAAGCGCCGATTGCACAGAAATAACGGGAGCTCACAGTAAATGATCACGGGGATTACATACTGCAGGATGCGAGCTGTTAGGTACTGAGGAGGCTCACATGGGGGAGCTCCGAGCAGGCAGGGAAAGCCCTTTCACAAAGAAGGGGCCACACAGTCAGCTCACAAAGGGACAGAAGTGCATGCTGTCGCCCACAGAAGTGCTGGTCTTCAGCTCACGGCTGCAGAGAAAGCCCTCTGCAGAGGGAGGAGCGAGCTTCCCCCTCGCCATTTCTCACCCATATCCATCTCAGAGGAGAGAACAGGAGGCTGGCTTCTAGATAATTACATGATCTCAGATCATTCACTTGGTTCTGTGAAATTGGATGTAAAGGGGAAAAAAGCTTAAAGGGAATCATTAAGCATAAATACCCTAGGAAAATTACCCTAAAATAATGTATTTCAGTCCAGCCAGAGAGAGATTGGCTGTGTGGTACAACCCTGAGTGCTTTACTGACTCAGGAGTGGAAGCAATTCTCATCCTCCTGGGCATCCGAGGCACCTCAGAGCTGTGTGATTTGAGGTTCTGGCAAGCCTGGGAACCTGCATTCTAATGAGCTCCAAGATGCACACGGCAGGACAACACTGAGGCTCCTCAGGGCCCCAGCATCGAGGGCACAGTCCTGTGTCAGTGGTTGTGCAGAAGTGGGCAGAGGGGTCCCTCATCTTCTTGTTGAAAGTCTAGGGCGTCTGATTAGGCAGATGTGCACATGCAAGGCTGTCCTTGCTCAGAGGTGAGGGGGAGAGAACACTGGGCCTAATCATGACCACTCCCAGTGACACGGGGACATTTTTAGGGGGTTAAAGTGGCTAAGAGACAGTGGCGAGTTATTCACTCAAACACTAGTCTAAGTGTTGCTGTGGAGGTATTTTGTAGAGGTGGTTGACATCTGTCTCTGCTGAATTAAAGAGAGGAGATGATTCTGGATAATGTGAGTGGGCCCTTCCAATCATAGGAGAGATCAACATATGTATAAAGACTGAGGAATCCCTGAGGAGAAGTCTGCTTTAAGACTACAGCATCAGCCCCTGCCTGAGAGGCCCCAGCATGCCCTACAAGTTTTGGGACTTAGCACCTCCACGATCATTTCAGCCAATGTGCTGAAACAAATCTCTTCATATATATGCATTTATGGGTCTTTCTTAGTCAATTTGTGCAGCTATAAGAAAATACCCAAGACTGGGTACTTTAAAAGAGACTTATTCTCACAGACTTATTCTGAGGCTAGGAAGTCCAGGATTGAGGACCCACATCTGGAGATCCTGCACTAGTCTGTAGTAGAAGACAGAAGAACAAGAGAGCTCAACAGAGCTAGCAAGGCCAAACTTGCTTTTATAACAAACCCACTCTTGTGACAATGACATGAGGGTCTGTCCTCATGAGCTCTTGTGGGACCTTTAAAATGTCCTACTCTCAACGCTGCTACATTGGGGATCAAGTTTCCAACACATGAGCTTTGGAGGACACATTCAAATCTCACACACACACACACACACACACACACACACACACACTTTGTTCTGTTCCCTGGAGAACTCTGATTGATATAAGCATTTTATTATTTCTCAAACCAAATGTACAATGATAAAGGCTCCAACCTTCAGAAAATAGAAAACAAAAGTGTAAGTAAGTCCTGGAAGAGATACTCTAAGAAAAGGTCAGGCATAAGTGGCCACTTCACCTTCAAACACGGCAGGGAGTTGGGGAGAAGAAAAGGATGGATCTACTTCCTACCCCATGAACAATTCCCAGGAGACATAAGACTATGCGTCTCAGCTGCTTCTTACCCCCATTGGCCCAGCTGCCAACCTGGGCCTCACCACGGTGTCTCCCCAAGGCCCAGCCTGGACCTGTTCTCTAAGTCCCCAGCCCTCCAGAGAGGGCCCCATGTGCTGCAGGCTGAACCTATCTCTCCTTAGACCAGCGATCCAGTCCACATTCCCACCATCAAAGAGCACAGGGACTATGCCCTGTGGAGATTTTGTGTCAAGGTTCTTTCTCTTCTAGGGTAACTAACCCTGGAGACCCAAGCAGGTGCCAACTAGCCACTTGCTTGAGGTCCAAATTTGAACCAGGAGCCGGAGGCCAGTGTGGAACAGTGAAGTACCTCGCTCGCTCAAGGTGGATTTTAGACACCTGCCCAGGGTTCTTCTAGGTGTTGTTTCATTTATCCATGGACACAGAAGAAGCAATTGTCATTGAAATAATTTTTATTAAAAAAAGTCATTTCCAATTTAGGTAAGCTCATAATTTATGTTTGCACCGAAATTTTGAAATATCACTACCAGAGAACAAGATTGCAGAGAACAGACTGCAGACAGATACACAGAAGCATGTCTGCCAGCCTGTTCAAGCTGACATAACGAATTACTCCAGACCAGGCAGCTTACATACAACATAGACTTATTTCTCCCAGTTCTAGAAACTAGGAAGTCCAAAATCCAGGTACTGGCAGATTTGGCGTCTCCAGAGGGCCTACTATTCAGAGATGGCGACTCCTCACTGTCCCTTCCCGGTAGAAGGTCAAGGCAGTGCTCTGGGGCCTCTTTTATAAGAACACTGATTCCCCTCAGAAGGACTCCTGCCTGTGGCCCAAGAACCCCCAAAGGCTCCTGATTCTATTACAAGGGGAATTTGCTCAACAGGAAATGTGTACAGCTTAAAAGCAACACACAACACAACTAAGTCAGACCATAGCAGGGCTCAGTGTAGAAAACTGCGGAAGGAACATACAATAGACTATGAGATCAGAGTGCCTGGAGGTGCTTTAAATTTCAGTAGCATCTCTGAAATGGTGACATTTAAGGAGATAGCCACAAACAGGGAGAGAGAGAGAGAGAGAGAGAGAGAGAGAGAGAGAGAGAGAGAGAGAGAGAGAATGGAATGGAATGGAATGGAATGGAATGGAATGGAATGGAATGGAATGGAATGGGAATGGATATCTGGGACAAGTGGGCAGAAGCCAGCTCATGGCAAACCTTGTCAGCAAAGGTCGATCTTGATCATTTTCTAAATGGCAGCACAAGGAGAAGAGACAATATGGCAAACTCCCTGGAGTCACCCTGCAGGGCATACTGATGCCCCCTAGTGTCCAACATTTGCTCAACAGGAAATATGTCCAGCTTAAAAGCAGTAAACAACACAACTAAATCAGCATCCTTGGCAGAGAGGAGTATCCAACATGTTGGTCTAAAAACAACCAAGTTCTAGTCTATGACATACAGCAGAAAGAAGTTGTTGCTGAAATGTCAGGAACTGGAGATTCTGAGTTCCCTAGAAGTAGGGAGGTGTAGGAGGAGAATTCAATTGATAGATGTTCCTCCTTATTCTTTCTTCTTGGCTTCAAGATCCAGAAATAGAGCCCAGCATAGTGGTGCATGCTTGTAATCCCAGTACTTGGGAGGCTGAAACCAGAGGATCTGGGTTTGTGAAACCAGAAGGTCTGGGTTCGAGGCCAGCCTCAGCTACTTAGTGAGGTTCTCCGCAACTTAGTGAGACCCTGTTTCAAAATAAAGAATAAAAAATAGGACTGGAGGTGTAGCTTGGAGGTAGAATGCCCCTGGGTTCAATTCTCAGTACCACCAAAAAAAAAAAAATCCAGAAATAGATTTGTGCCAAGGTGCTACCTTCAGATTCAAAGCCACACATTAAGAAGGGCAACAGAGAGAGGTAGAGGAGCTTTGGCCCCTGATTACCATGGAGCGTGCCCACTGCATACTCGGACTCCCCACTTAGAGGTTTCTCCTCAGATGAGAAAAGCAAACTCCAGTTTTGCTTGAGACACCATTTTACAGGTCTACCTTATTCGTAGCTAAGCTTCATATCTTAGCTTGTGATCTGGACTCCATCCTGGGATACAGCTGGAAATCGATGGAACCATCTCACGCACAAGCGGCTGCCTGGCTCTAAGGCCTACACCTGCCCTTTCTGCCGTGCTCACCTCCCCACTCCCCTGGCATCTATGGGCACAGGCTGTGCTGGCTTTTCTCTCACGGAAGTTGTGGCTGGTGCATTTATAGAGGGCTCTCAGCAGGAGACCTGATCCTCTACAGTGTGCTTCCTGCACACACTAAACCAGCACCCTGCACAATTCCCCCAGAACACCCAGCGATGACCAAACGGAAGGCAAAAATCCTATGGGAGAAAAATGCAGAATGGATTTCTTAAAAATTAGAACTATGTTATACTCTCAGGGAATTAATTAAAATGGAACCTCTTCTATCGAGTAGGTTTTCAGACATGCTCCAAAGAATCAGTCGCTGTTGGAATGATCAGACACGCAATACAACCACCGTAGGGGGAGACGAGGAGGAGGTGGGTTTCAGCCTGGAAGGAGGCTTTTCTGTGATGATTAGATTTCTGGGGTGAGTGTTGTTAGACTTTGATTTATGATTTCTAATCTTGCATCTCACTGCGTTGAAGGGGGAGCCCTTAGCATCAGGTGAACATTGAAGAGAAAATTTGGCAGCTGAGAGGAGAGAACACTTTCATTCCCCAAACAGAAGTATATAAACATCCTTAGGTTAAAGCTAAGAGATTTTTTAAAAACATCTGATGAGAAGATGCTGTTACCCTATCGAAAAAACGAGTGTGTTGGAAAGCCTTCGGGCAGTGAGCTGCTTGGTTTTGAGGCTGCTTTGCTGAACTGCCAAAATCAGAAAAGCCTTAATCATACATGGACTGAGTTGTATTCCCCGGATCCATATGCTGAACCCCTAACCTCCCAATATGACTGGAGATAGGGCTTTCACAGAGTTAATTGGGGTTAAATGAAGTCATGAGGGTGGGAGTCTGATCTGATAGGAGTAACATCCTTCTAAGAAGGGAGAGACAGAACAATTCACCTGAGCCCTCACCAGACCCAGCTGCAAACCCAGCTGCTACCTCCGCCTCAAACTTCCAGCTCCAGAACTGGGAGGAAATAACTTCCATCCATTTAAACCAACCAGTCGATGGTATTTTGTTACAGCATCCTGCGCTGACTAGTACAATATCATAAAGTGTTCCCCTGGATTTACCAAATGAAAACTAAGATTGCAGGGGAAGTTGTCAGAGAAGCAGAGGGCTTGGAATTTCTTTGGAGAGATGGCTTTTTATCTGTGTGGCCATAGGGAAGGCATATACCCCACACAAGGGTTCTTAATGGAACATGACAGACAACAGCTCTGGTTAATTGAAGTGGAAAACAATTTGTGAATGGGAGGTCAGGAAGCTCAGTGGGAGGGCTGGAAAACTACTCCAGGAATAGCCCAGTGCAGTGGTCACCCACTTCACGAGAGAGCCCTGCTGCCTCTGGCCCTGCAGCCTGGGACACAGGGTGAAAGGACTCTGTGCTGCCGTGTTCCTTCTGCTTCCCCCGGTCTGTCACAGGCGCAGGTTGGGGTTTCTGCTGGCCAAGCTTGAGTCCCCATCCAATGTCTTTGGGACAGTGGGGACAAGTGCCTAGCATTTGGGTCTTGACTTCTGTACCTGGAAGTCCCCACACCCCACCAACCTTCCAACAGAGGACAAGCATTCAAAAAAGATCAGCAACAAAGAAAAAAACAACATTACTTCCCTGCTGGGGCTATAGTATCACGTCTAGTCTTCATGACTACTGTTACTGTACCCATTTCAAAGGTAGAATGCCCCAGGTTCAATCCTCAGTACCAAAAAGAATGAACAAACAAAAAAGTGTGTGGGTGGGGGTATATGCCTTCCCTATGGTCACACAGCTAAAAAGCCATCTCTCTACAGGAAGGAATTCCAAGCCCTCTGCTTCTCTGACAACTTCCCCTGCAATCTTAGTTTTCATTTGGTAAATCCAGGGGAACACTTTATGATATTGTACTAGCCAGCTCAGACTGCTGTAACAAAATACCATCGACTGGTTGTTTTAAATGGATGGAAGTTATTGGCAATATTCACACCCCTGGCATACCATCTATTTTCACTATACAAATGATCGCCCTCATATTTCTTTTAAGTGTTGTACACAGGAAATCGAAGAGCTACACAGAGCACATCACTACTTGGGGTCTTGTATAGAGCTTGGGACATAAAACAATTTTCAGGAGCTCATAACGTGTTTAGACATGCCAGCATACAGCTCAAACAACTTCCGAAACTCAACCAACTTGTCTAGACATGCGAGCAAAGGGCTGAGACCAGAACATAACATCTGTGCTGGGTTGATAATGGACCCTTGGATCATAAATGCCTTCTCACTTCTGATGGACTTCCGTCATCAATACATTTGGACTACTGACAGGAGTCTGGCAGAGTTTGATAAGCTTTGATGAGCTTGGTAAAGACACTGGGAAATGCCCAGAAAGTCCTTTAAAGACCCTGGCCCTCCTACGAGCAGTGCATGAGCTTTGTTTACGCCACCACAGTCTGCCCCTGTGTTTGACTCCCATCCAGCGACTTTCTCTGGTCCTGCTCGTCTCACTGACCGAGGATCAGTGTGACTCCAACCTGCTTGGTGCCCAAGTCAACTCCTGAATCCCCTCTTCCATTCCTGGACTTGGTTCATTATTCCCTACTCTCTGTTTGTATTGTATTATTTTGCTAATTAATTGAAGTGCTCTAAGTTTTAGAATTTGTGTGTCGTCTTGCACATTTATTTTTTTTTCAGTAGTTACAAGACAAAAAAATTAATGAAAATTGGTCAGTGAGTATGTATAATCCATGGAGCTAAACAGTTACATCAGTCTGTCATACAAATTTAGAAGTGATGCTAAAGTAAACGTTACATATTACCATCATCTGATTCATCTTCTTCCTTCAACAATTCCTTATATCTTTTGGAACAATTTCATGTCTTCCTTTAGTTAATTCACCAACCCAGCTGAGCTCTAGTTCAAAAGCTTTGTCTTTAACTTCATCATGTACTATGGAAATTATCTTTGCAACTTTCTTTAATATCACCAGGTCATTTCTTTCATCTGAAGCTCTTCTATTTCTGTCTTTACAGCTTACCTGGTTTTGCCGATGGCACAGCCCCAGTAACCATATGAAACACCTGATGGGTCAATCATGTAGAGTTGTGTGTCGTCCTTCACACTGTAAGACCCTAACATGAAAATATAGCCAAAAGGTCTAACAGCATTGTAGAGTGGCCACTCTGTCTGCAAGATGTTTCAGTGGACTGTTATACCCAAAGTTAGATCTGAGGTTGGAAGCTTCTTCTCTTGCTATGTCCGCTAAAGAATGAGCATCCGTCAACAAACCTGCAACGGCCATTCCAACATGCCAATCAACATTAAAAAGTCTTTTGTTGGAACCTTCTTCATAGAGTTTAGAAAGTACTAATTTCTTGACCTAAAAAACAACACCATCTTTACATCTGATCCCAATAGCTGTACCACTATTTTCCACAGTCTTATTCAACTTGAAAACCCCTTCTATCAGGAGAGAATACTGAGGCTGACAGATCATACCCAGTGCCAACCGAGCTCATCCTGCCAACCTCGCCCGCACCCCTAGGGCTTCCAGGCCTAAGATGTTTCCCCTACATCACAGCACCGTGCATGCCAGTAACGGGCCCTCTGTCTAGCACATTTATTCGACCTAAATTGTTAGGTTTGCTAGTGTGAAGTGTATTGTTTGATGCTCATTCATTGCTAATTGACTTTGGCAAAGCAGCCACCCAGCATCCGAACTCAGCTTAACTTTATTTAGACAATGTCCTGCTAAGTTCCTGTGTGCTTAGCCTTCAAGTGTTGAATAAACCTCCTGACACTGTAGAAAGACACAAATTGTGTGTGACATGATGTTTTGGTCTTAGGACTTTGTGCGCCTGCTACTCACAACAGGCCTACTCTGCATTTCTATATGAGATAGCAAACCTCAAGGAAAGAAACCCCAGCTTTGGATCTCTGATAAAAAAATCACTGCATGGAATTTCATCATGTGACCTCGGCTACCTTCCCCCTGATAAAGACTTTCTTCAGAATTCCATCCACATTTTAATATTTGGGTTTAAATGAATTTAAAATAACTTAAATATAAACCAAGTGAAGTTATGGAAAAATCACATTCAAATCATAAAATGCATAAGAAAGATGGAAGTATATCTTAGTATACAGTATATATCTTAGTATACTTCCATCTTCTGAGACTGTTTCATTCAAGGTTTTCCAGAGAAGTAAAAGCAGTATAATGGCACCAATATGTGTGTATGTATAGGTGTGTAGTATTTAAAGAGAGTTATTTCAAGGAATTGACTTGGGTAAGTGTGGAGTCTGGAAAGTCTAACAGTGGTAGGACCAACAAGCTGGAAATTTAGGTAGGCATGAGCACTGCCATCTTTTTTTTTTTTTTCATGGTACTGGGGATTGTACCCAGGGGAATTCTACCTTTGAGTTATACCCCCCATCCCTTTTTAAAAAAGTTTTTTTAAACAGGGTCTTGCTAGGTTGCTGAGAATCTTGCTGAATTGCTAAGGCTGGCCTTGAGCCTGCAGTCTTCCTGTTTCAGCCTCTCAAGTACTAGAATTACTGGCATGTACCACCATGCTTGGCTGGCACTGCCATCTTGAAACAGAATTTCTTCCTCTCTGGGAAACCTGGCTTCGCTCTTGACGCCTCCAACTGATCAGATGGGACCCTTCCATGTTCTCAAGGTGATCTTACATCCACATCACTTATATCCACAAAGTACCTTCACTGAAACACCCAGATTATTGTGTCAGCAAATAACTGGGTACCGTGGGCTGGCTGTGTTGCCACATCAAAATAACCCTCATGGAGATCTAGCAGAACCCAGGATTCATTTCAAACACTCCTCCATGCTCAACAGTGCCAAGTGAGCTATTTGGTAAGATTCATGGGTCATAAAAATAATTTGATTAACCACATCTACCTTTGCATCTATTTTGCCAATATACTTGTAACTTGACATGTACATGAGTGTGCCTATATACATATATATATATATATATACATACATGTGTAAATATTTATAATATATATGTATATGGATGCCAGTTATATATGCATACACAACCACACAGAGTCTAATACAACATCACTTTCAAATGTTTCCCAAATGTGTTCACATGGGGATTCCAAAATCTGGCTTCTGTGCATTTCCCGCCCCCCCAAAGCTGGCTACACTGCAAGTGAACAGTTAAATTACTTTTTCTACAGATGATGTTTGTGGGTTCATTACACCTCCCTCTTCTTGACATAATGATATTTAGCTTGTATTTTCATTTTAAGCCATGATGTGGTGACTGTTTCGAGCCTGGAAACCACTCTGCTCTCTTCCTGCCCCTCAGATGCCAATGACTTTGCCATATTAAAATGCAAAAAGGGAGGGAAAATATGCTATTTTATATCTAAGCTGTGACTATAGTATGACATTAGCCTCTTGTTTCATTACTTTGGCAAATGTGGTTTTGAAAAAACAGACATGAATTTCAGGTCATGCTTCTCCACAATGATCATGGGTCAAACTGCTGTCATGTAGCATTACTAAGAGATATACACAGCGGGATGCAAGAATTTTTAGAATTTTCAGAGCTTGTTTTTAAAGTGGAAAAAGGAAGTCAGTGGAATTCCTTGCTTAACCAATCCTCATCTTATTTTGTTTCCCCCAGACATTATGATGATCATTCTATTAGATAACAGACTGGACAAGCTATAATTCAGAGTGATTTAATTTGCTTTAATAATAACACTTACCCCTGCTTAGTTCCTCTGAAGATTCACAGCAACGTCAGGGCATAAATTGGCAAACGCCTACAACAGGGAATGCCTGTGATAACTCACTTCTGGACTCTCATAAAATCAAGAAACAGTGCTGGTCTCTTCCATCTTTCAATTTCTAATGGATCATGCTCCCTCAACCTCCCACCAAGTGATGAATGAAACTCTACTTGGGTCCAGCTGCTACTCCACATACTGACATTGCCTCAGAAACAAAATAACTTCCCTGCTTTTTCTCAAACATATTTCTCCCCTTTGAATTGGTGTTTACACAAGTTCTTTCCATCAGTATAGGAAGTCTGCTCCTATGATCATTTGTTTTATGACACAGCACAATTCACAATAGCCAATTCACCATCTGAATCTATGCTGACCCGTAACTTGCCCTGAAGGAAAGCCAAGTTTTCTTACCTCAGCTCAAGAATGAACTTGAAACTCTTTTTGCTTGGTAAGGAACTTTTTTCAGATAATTAGAGTTGTTTTGTTTTTGCTGTCATCCTCTTAAATAATTTGGAGGTAATTTTATTTAGTGACTTCCACTTCATCTGGAAAATAACTAATGATAGCATTTATAACAAAGCAATATTTAGAAAGGTTTGCCAATTTGTACCATATTTGTCTATAATTTTAAGAAATTAAATGGTTGGAAGATAAATTTAGAAACAGAATGATTCCAGGGATGCTTATAATAAGTTATCCTAACTAGGACCAACTGCTTCCCTTATTAAATTGTTATATTTATTATATGCTTAGCTTCTTCATACTAGAGAGAGGCATAATAATCAATAGAAGCAAAATATCCAGTAACTCAGTTTTATGACACAGCACAATTCACAATAGCCAAATCATGGAACCAGCCTAGGTGGCTATCAGCAGATGAATGGACCACAAAATTATGGGCTATACACACAATGGAATTCTACTCAGCAATAAAGAAGAACAAAATTATGTTATTTGTAGGAAAACGGATGGACCTGTAGAACATTATGTTAAGTGAGATTAGCTGGTCATAGAAAGTGAAGGGCCATCTGTTTTCTCTCATATGCAGAAGCTAGGGAGTAACGGGGACACAAGAAGGACTTCAGATAACGGAGGAGAAACCCCAGTGGAGCGATGAAGAGGTCTAGGGGTTAGGGGAAGAATCAATGAAGGAGACACTTCCACTTAAGTTATGTACATAGGTGAAATTACCAATGCCAATCTCAATGCCATACATGGGGAAGGGGAAGGAGTGAGGGGGGGTCTGGGGTGTGGGGGGCAAGCTCACCAAATTCTGTGTGCATGTATGTCCCTGTCACTCTGAATGAACTACGTCATGACATGAGACTACAGTGCACCCATAAAAGTAGATGAAAAATAAATTTTAAAAATCTATAATTCGTACATACTATTTTACAAACTTTTAAGACTTTCTCAGGTTGATCTGAGCTTGCACTTAAAATCTGCTTTTTATTTCACTTTAGCAACTGGTGAACTTCTCACATTTCTGGAAGCCTTTGAAAGGCCAAACAAGTTTTTCATTTGTAACTATCTGTGCATCAAAATACAGATCATTTGAACAAAGATCTACAGTTTCTAGGACATCTCCTCTTTAACACTTGAGGACAAGGCACAAAGATTCTATGTTTAAACACTATTTAAATAATTAACTGCTTGTTTTTAGCAGTTGGATTAATAGATATTACTAAATGTCAATATCAAGTATCACAACAATTTCTCGGTTAGGAGCCCACTAAAAAAAACAGGGCTGGGGAAGGAAAGTTCATACAGTGTTGGGTGCCTGGAATGAGCCTTATTTTAGAGGCACATCTGGTGTTCCTTAAAATCATTCCATCTCCTCCTCAGAATAAATGAAAGAACAAAGAGAAAGCAGACCAAGCACTCTAAGAAGTGAGACGAAAGGTAGGGAAAAAGGGAGGAAGAGAGAGAGAGAGAGAGAGAGAGAGAGAGAGAGAGAGAGAGAGAGAGAGAGAGAGAGAGTCCCAGAGAGAGAAGAGAGAAGAACAAAATCATCGAGGTTTGCATGCTCGCTGGAGAAAATTCAATTTGCTTTTTGCAATTTTGAAAATAAAATCAAGAAAACATTAAGAAAGGGGGAACTTTTTTTAATAAAAGGAAATAAAGAATGAAGATTCTTTGCCTGCCTAAGGACAAACAGCTGCTCCTCCCAGTCTCAGGCTGGAGCTGGAGCCACACTGCCTCCAGAAGTTAGGGAAAATAAAAAGGCAGCAATTTAAAAGATACAGGGAAGGGAAGGAAAATGGAGGATCAGAGGAGCCCACAGTAAAGTAGCAGGATCCAGAGAATGAACTCAAACAGCAGTTCTGCGACAACAAACTGAGGTCAACTGTGACTGTGGGAAAACACAGCTAATTCAGCTAGCAACCAGGTGACAACCAAAAACATCAGTTTCTAGAATAGAAAGAAAAGTAATAAAAGCAAAGGTGGCAGTAGTGTCAGGTGAGTGATAGCTTCGTGGGTGAGGGGAAGCCAAAAGAAATTCTCCCATCAAGGGGAAGAAAACCAGACTGCACCATTGTCCAACAGACTCGCAATCTGAGCAGAAAATAAAGTCATGTAGAGCAAGCATGGCCATGCAGGAGAAAGCTGCACACGCCCCAGAGAGGATGCTTATAAAAACAGACTGGAATTCCAGAGTGGCAGACTGCCAATTCCTACACTTTACCTTTGCTTGTTGTATTTGGCTCTCCACTTTTTTCTTTTCTTTTCTGTCTTGTTCTTGGTACACTTGCTTTTTGAACACCCAGCCACTAGGCTCTACTTTCCACTGAACTGATGGGTGCCCATGCCAGGAGTCATTCTGGACGTAGGGGTGAGACTGGAACTCAGACTAGGGAGAGACTCAGCATGGCCAATAGCCACAGGTGCCTGTCTTTCCATCTGCAGAGCACTTTGATTTGAAATTGGCCTTCTGATCTCTGGGCTGAGGAGAATGGCTGAAGGGGGGGTGTGTGACTGGGACAGATTAGGGTTTGGAAGAGAGCGCTGACTCCATGTATCCATCACCTCTTTCAAGCCCACAGGGGGCTGAGGAATAGACTGGCATGTTCTGCATACCTTTCCCCCAGCACAGAGACTGAAGTTATTGGAATGAGGGTATGAAGCAACCCAGATTGGTCTCCAAGCAAAGCAGCTGAGAGGGCTAGCCATCAGCCCTGTCAGACTTACGCTAGACACAATAACATAGCCATGTAGAGAGTGAGGTCCTCTTTGAATGGTTAGTACTTTTTGGGGCAATTTTTGTTTGATGATATTTTTATAGTGAACAGGTATTAATTTTATAATAGAAATAATAAAGGGACTGCTTTTGCACATGATACATATACGTCATTTATGATGTAGCCCCTGCTCACCTTCACTCAGCTTCATTTCCTGTTACCTCCACTAAGAACGTTGCAAAGACTGTGGCTTTTCAAGCAAGATATTCTCTCAGGTCTATGCTCCACAGATGGTTTTCTCTCTGCCTTTATGTTCGTTAGCTTTCTTAGGTGACAAACAGCTCTTCTGGTGACAAGGTGGCTTCCCATTGTCCTTCATCTAGGGAGGGAAGATCTAGACACAGCATTCAATTTCCTGATCCCCCTTTACAGTAAGGCCCTTAGGAGGTAAGTTAATAAAGACTGCTTCCCTTACGAATCAGTCTGTGTGCTAGATCAATGTGAGTCCTCCCTGACTCAGCCGCTTAAGAAGATTGACATACTGGGGATTGTTGGTTCACAGCGCCGATGCCTGGGTCCTAAGTCATGGTAAAAGCAGGGCATGTTAATCCTGTGAGCTTTCCTGAAGGCCCTTTCAAGAAGACTCACAGAATTCTTGAAATAGCCAATAAGCCTTCATCCTTGGGCAACTGGTCACCCCAGTATTGTTTTTTTGACCAGGCTAGCACCACAACTTTCTACTATCATCATGGCAAATTTCTATAACTAAATTATTTCAATAGCCAGAGGTCTTCACTTTGTGTCAATAACAGATTTCCACCGTACTATATTGCTAAGACAATGATGATGCTTAGTTACAAGTGCGTGTGTTTTTAATCCTCAAATAGTTTTGAGCACCGAGTGTGTAATAGGTAGTGTGTGTGTAAGGCAGGTTAATAGAGAAAACACAACTTATACCCACAGTGTGGCTTATTCAACCTGGCATCTTAGCCTCTCAAATGGAAAACCATATTCTTAGACAATTTTTTATTCACCAAGCTGCCTCCCATTGCCAGCATAATTGGAGAAAAAAACAACAAACATGACCAGTTTTGAGGATGAATCCCAACAATTCATAGCTTTAGAGAACTGGCAGAAAGTGTGTCAACCTCTAAGACCTGACCCACCCTATTTAGAAACACTGTTTCTAAACATTAATCACTCCAATCTATGATGCTATATGTGAAGTTGGAAGCACCGCGTTTCCAGTAGTCATCTTCACCCAAACATGCCTCTGGCCTGAGTCCCCTGCTGCCTTGGCCTTATGAAGCTACAGCATGTCTGAGGATCCCCCCTTGCTTTGGGGATGAATATTTACTACATCTTCACACAGGAAACCCATATCCCCACAGTTTGGACTCTTGGCCACTTTGGGAAAGAGAGAAATGGCAGCCATGGAAGCACATTTCTCAAGCAAAAAAAAGATCCAAATGGGTAACACAAAACTCAGGAATGAGTTCTTCTCTTGGCTCGTTATCAAATAGATTAAAGCCTCTGCCCCCAAACGGTTTCTACTGTGTGTGGCAATGTCCCCAATCTTACATCAGAGTCAATAGCTTAAGCCACATGACTTCAGTCCCCCTGAGCAAGCAAAAACAATGAGTGGTGATTAGCATGGAGACATTATATGTATTGCCCAGGCTTGGTGTCCAAGCTTCATCTGCTTCGAGAAGAATCAGTGTTAAACACACTTCAGTCTCACTATTAATCACGCACATGCAAGTACACACCAAAAGATGTTTTTCACCTGTCAAACTAGTAAAGATTTTTACATTTCTATTGCCCAGTGTTGACAAGGGTTTAGGGAAGCAAGCAGTCCAATACTTTGCTGAAAGGAGTGCAAATTGGTACAACATTTTGGAAAATGACATGTCAACACACATTATAAACCCTAAAGTTTTGTATACAAATGAGCCTGGCATATTTTTTTTTTCCAGCTGAGAAAACAGAAGACCAAATTCCTAGTGACTTGATCAATAAAGAAATTTATTATCTCACAATACAAGAGTGGCTGCAAAAAGCTTCAGGGCTGGTTAATTCAGAAACTCAATGACATTATTAATCCCTCTCTCTGCCTGCTCTGCCAACACAAACTTGTTGGCTCACTCCTCTCCTGGAAACATATTTGCATACATTAATATCCAAAAGCAAAGAGCAAACAAAACCCTCCCCTTTTTTTGGGATTTCTTCAAGATCTAGGAAGTTTTTTTCAGAAGCCCCCTTGAAAGCAGTCTTCTCTACCATTTCATTGGCCTAAACCAGTGGTTCTCAAAATGTGCTCCTTGGGCCAGTAATATCAGCAACATATAAGAACTAGTTGGAAACGGACATTCACAAGCTCACCCTGGGCCTACTGAGCCAGAAACACTGGGGTGGGGCTAACTCTCCTGCTCAGGTTTAAGAACTGCTGACCTATGCCAACTAATTGACAAGGGGAATGGAATTACCACAGTTGGCTTTACAATGATCATGATCACCCTTCCCAAGCACAAGACTTTTGCCTCCTGACCCCCATCCTACCCTGCCCACCTGCAGGGCAAGCAAGTTGCATTCTCAAGAAATTATAATTTGTTCAGCTGTAGGAACAGAAACCTAACTCAAGATGCTTTAAACAAGAGGGAGACTTATGGACCCATATAATAAGTGTAAGGGTAAAATGCAGAGGGTTAATTAAGTCAGACAGTTACATCTCATTCTAAATGGTAGGTAAATGTCTTCCTCTATGTCTTGGTCTGTGTGCATGTGTCTTTATAGGGGCAGATGAAAGTGTGAGATCCTGTGCTGGTTTTTAAATATGTCCACATAGTCCTTGATGCTCTTCTCTTCAAAGACTGCAGCCAATTCCCCTCTCATTGAGGGTGAGCTGTACTTGGTGACTTAATGTCTAACAGATCGCATATGGCAGAACCGATAGTCTTTTGAGGCTATTTCATAAAAGACAATGCGGCTTTCTCATAGCTGTTCTTTCTCACTCTTAATCTCTCCTGGATCCATTTCTCTGGGGAAGTCACTTTCCATGTTGTCAATATTCAAGCAACTCTAGGGAGAATTCCATTTGGTCAGGAACTGAGGCCTCCTGCTCACAGCCATGTGAGGGCGCCATCTTGGAAGCAGATCCTCTGTCCCGGCTCAGTCATCTGAAGCCAGCGCAAGCCTTCAGATGACAGCAGCCCCAGCTTGACTTCAGCCTTAGGACTCATGAGAGACCCCAAGCCAGAACCATCCAGCTAAGCTGTTTAAGAATTCCTGACCCACAGCAACTGTGAAATAATCCTTGTTCCTTTTTGTAAGGCAATAAATTGGGGAGAGTTTGCTATATAGTGATGGTTAACTATAGAGACTCCAGGTAGAATTGCTTGGTTACTAGAGATGCACAGATTTCAGTTTTACTTTACAATTGTTTCAGTGAACATTCTCATTGTTATGACCCAAATACCTGATGACCACAGCTTAGAGGAAGAAAGATTTACTTGCTCATAGTTCTGGAGATTTCAGACAAATTAGCAAATAGCTTTTTTTCTACTATATATTCATAATTTGATCCCTAATATATCAATGGCAAAATGTTTTAATAATTAACCCTTCCTTTTGATCATTCTAGTTTGCAAAGCAAGCTTTCTTTCCTTTTAGGAATCTCAGAACTAGTGAAATGGTTGATCTAATGACCTTAAGTCAGTTCATGGCATACCAGCATCAAGAGACTACAAATAACCCCATTTTGATCTTTAATATTTCAAAATATATATTTATTACTGTAAATATTTATTGCTGTAATATTAAATTATAAATTGCTATAATATTTATTGCAAAATATATATTCATTTCCAATCCTTAATCCCATCTCTACTCCACTATATGTGCACACTCCCCTATATTTAAAACAGCTACACTATGTGACTCTATTTACATTAGGGGCATCCTTACCAATTATTTATGTGGACTTTTCCATAAATACAATTGTGCTGGGTATCTTGCTTGACTTTTTATTTTTTTATTCAATATATCATGTTTAAGATATATTGATCTTTTTATTTTTCTAGAGTTTTGTAATGAGGTTAGCAATAATATGAACATCTGTTGGCCCACCAGCTGCTGTTAGATTTTCAGTACATAGAATTCTCGCAGCTCTCCTCCTCCCTCTGATCCCACCAACCTCCTTCCTCTAGTAGGTAACCAGTACCCCAAAGTTTTGCTTATTATCTCTTTGCCTTTCTATCCCTTAACTTATTTATTCCTTGATTTTTATCATATATGTCAGGTGCTCAAAAATAACATATCATTCAGTTTTGCATGTTTTTAAACTTTACACAAATGGAATGATATGTATTCTTTTACAACTTTTGAAAATTCAACATTGTGTATGTGAAAGTAATTCTAGTAGATGCTTCCAGCTGTTGTGTATTCATTTTCATAACTATGCATCTTTATGAATCCATTTCTCATCCTCAGACACTTGGGTTGTTTCCACTTCTTTGCTATGATAACAAAGCTGGTCTGAGTGTTCTCAAACACACAGGCAGAACCATCGTATCTGTGTCACAAAGGGGAGTTGCTGGGTTTGGAGCGCACACACCTTCAGCCTCACTACATGAGGCCAAATTGTTCTCCAAAGTGCTGGCAGCATTTTCTCTCCCACCAGCAGAGGACAAGCGAACCAGAGGCACCTACCTTCTCCAAGGCTTGATACCATCGACTTTAAACTTATGCCAATGCTGTAGTCAAAACATGGCTTTCCTTTGGATTTCTTTGACAACCGGTGAACTTGACTGTCTTTTTGTCTGTGTATTGATCAGTTGACAAAGAGACTGTTCTGTTGTCTTTTTTATTCTGTCAGGGCTTTTGTCCTTTGCTTGATTAGCAAGTAGATGAGTATCTTTAACTGCTATGTGACATTCCCTCTTGTACATTTACCACATTTGTCAATTCTTCTTACTTCTCTGCCCACTTAGCTAGTTTCCAGCCCTTTGTTATTACCAACAATGCTGTGATTAATATCTATGAACGAGGCTCTTTGAGTATGGAAGAAATTTCCCTTGAAGTAGGATTGCTGGGCCTTAGCATATGTGTATATTCAGTTTTCGTTAAAGGAAGACAAATTGCTCTCCAAACTAGCACTGCCAATTTACCATCCTCCCAGAAATTGATGAAGTTCCTCATTCATTCTCCCACACATTTGACAGCATTTCATATCATCCACGAAAAAACTTTAGCTATGCTGTGTACTGTCTCATTTGGTTTGTAAATAATCCTGGGAAGGTCGAAAATTAAAAACAACCCACACTTTTCTAGCACTTTACAATTTGCAAAGCACTTTTCATCTGCTTTCGCTGCCTCATTTTATACTCGAATCCTGACATTCGTGCCTTTGCGTGTCATTCTCAATCAAAAATCAATGTACTTCTTTTCCTGGATCCAATGTGCTGCTTCTCGCTTACATATAAACACAGATGTCTTGTCCACTTTGAATACCCAGAAAAATATTTCCCAAGTTCTGTTCACTTACAAACTGGTCTTTTTCCCACACCCAGGGGAGAGGGATGAAGCCAGAGGTTACTCTCTGTCATTGGGGTTCTTAAGAAGGAAAGCCTGGCTCTGTCATTCCTGCTTAGTAGATTCCTTGTCCCCCAAGCTAAAGAAAGAAAGAGATTCCTCAAACATGGAGAGGTGCTTGAATGCCTGTCGACCAAAGATGACTACAAGATATCCAACACGAAGATTATAAATAATGAGCCAGTTAAGGATACAGTGCTTCTGCCTTTTCTCCTAAAGAAACCCTTTCTCCTTCTTATTTTCCCTAGTCAATGTCTGTTGATGGGTTGGGGATAGAAAATGAGCCACAATATTATAATCACTCAACCATTCCTATTAATGGAGGCCCGCTCATGATCTGTTTACTTTTCCAGAGCTTTGTGACCATGTTCCTTCTGTTGGGACTATGTCATCCTAATGGTCTCATTTGAATGGTAATGGATTATGACTCCATTCCCACAGCAAGGCATATGGCATCTCTTCCCAATCCCAACTGGGTCAGTGTTGCTGTCATGAATCCCACCTTCATCAATAACATTAGAAAATATAAAGTAGTCCTCTCCCGTCACTGTCATGGCTCTGTAATCTTCATGTGCCATCATTTTGACTAATATCTACTAGATTTAGCTTCCTTTTTACTTATGAAATGCTCGTGCCTGTCAGCCTGAATTATAACTTCCAGGTTTCTAAATTGCTTACAATTTTTGAGTGCCTGTCGGGCCTTATTCACATAATAAAACAACTGTTTATAATGGAGACAGCTTGGGCTCAGAAAAATGAAGCAATTTGGTCAAGGTCATAGGAATGGAGGTGGGATTTTTAACCCTGTACTTCAAACTGAACATCTAGTGCTTTTCCCACCATGCCATAACACATCTTTGCCGCAGAATTTGTTTAAACTGCAGGCATAGAATTCTTGAATCTTTATTTAACCTTTTTTATAACCCCAAAGAAATATGGATGGTATTCCTTCACCTCTGATATTTGAATCCTCGGGGAAAGGTCAAGTCCAGCATTTCCTGTGGCCTCTTGCCATGTAACTTTGCAATGGAGAAGGGAAGTAATCAAGTTCAGCCACTCCAATTCTCTGAGACATCATGGCCAGGGGTGGAGAAATCTCCACCATGTGGCTACCTTCGCCGACGCTTTCATCCCCTTCCCTCTGAGATAAAATCAATATCAATAAATCTGAGCCTCTGGGTTTCCAGCTTCTCAGCTGGATTTACAGATTTATGCTTCTGAATACCTTCAGCATGGACGAGAATACCCTACATTTTCAGGTTTCAAATTTCAAGCTTCTGATAGGAATTTGGGTTGTCAGAGCAGGATTGGGAACCAAAGCAATTTTGACTCAAATTTTTCAGTGCCTACAAAACATCAGACTATATAAGAATGTGATGAATCATTTAAGATAGCCTCAAACAAGCCGGGCATGGTGGCGCACGCTTGTAATCCCAGCATTCGGGAGGCTGAGACCGGAGGATCCGGGTTCGCGGCCAGCCTCAGCTACCTATTGAGGCACTCCGCAACTTAGTGAGACCCGGTTTCAAAATAAAGAATAAAAAATAGGGCTGGGGGTATAGCTCGGAGGTAGAAAGCCCCTGAGTTCAGTCCCCAGTACCGCAAAAAAAAAAAAAAAAAAAAAGATAGCCTCAAACAGACTTACTCAGATGTCATAAATTGTCATCATAACAAAGGTGCTGTCTTAAATTTCCTCTTCCAGGATCTTATGCCTTTGTAATTGCTATTCCCAATACCTGCAAAGCTGCCTAAATCCTCTTTTTCCTCTCCTTCCACCTTCCTGAAAAACTCTTAACCCAGAAGTTGAATCCTGGTGATGAAAATCTTTCAGATATCTACACCAGCCCATTATGACAGTCACTGCCTGCTCCGTGCTCCCACAGCAACATAGAATGTCATGCATTCATTCATTCATGAACATATTCATGCATCTAATAAATATTCACTGAGGACCTTCCATGTACAAGTTTCCACTCTAGGTCCTGGGGTACAACCATGAAGCAACAGACAAAAATCCCTGCCACATAGAGGTTACAATTCAACTGGGAACAACAGCCATCAAACAATGTGTAAATACAGTCTGCTTGCCAGTGAGCAATGCCATGGGGGGAGTCGGGACAGGGAGAGATGGGCCTGGAGCATGGGATGAGGAGGCGGCTTCCTACTTAAAATAGGGGCCCAGGCAGACCTCACTGAGCAGGTGCCATTCGAACATCAAGTGGGAAGAAGGAGAGAGTCATAAAGAGAGGAATATTCCTAGCTGAGGAACAGGTAGTGACGAGACTCAAGGCAGGAGAGGGGTTTGCTGGAGCAGAGGAAATGAGCAGGATATACACTCAGAGAGACCTCAGGGACCTGCTGTGGACAACCTGGCTGGCCATTCCAAGGACGTCACATTTCACATTCTTGCAGTAAGTTAAATGGGGAGAAACCTCCATTCCAGAGGGTTCTGAGTGGAGGTGATCAGATTCCGAAGATTTCAGAAGCCAGTGGGATAGAACATGAAGTATGGGAAGGAGGGAGGGAGGAAAAGAAAGGGAGGGAGGGAGAGGGAGAGGGAGAGAAGGAGAGGGAGAGGGAGAGGGAGAGAGAGAGGGAGAGGGAGAGGGAGAGAGAGAGAGAGAGGTAAAAGGATGCCTTCAGGGGAGTGTACTGCTATGATAATGCTCCTCTTTATATTTTTATATTTTAAAAAATCCAATTAGAGGTCATCTTCATGCCAGCGTGCATGTAAGTTTTGTCATTTTGAAAAATAAATTGTTGCACAGTTTAATATTGGTCTTCTGAAATCCACATGTCAAGGGTGTGGCAAGCTTGTGGGTACGATGTCTCAATCAGGTCCTGATAAAACTGGAAGCTTCTCAAAGCTTCATCATGAATATAAGAAAGAAAAACCCTGCGTCATTATTCTAAAGGCAAGCTCTCTGTGCAACGAGTTCTACAGTTTCCAAACATGGAAGAGTACTGGGGGCTTGTCAGCAGCAGGAAGCGAGCATGTACTTAGTTCCAAGGCAGCTCCATAGACTAGCTACCATCGTGTGTGCTGAGCTATGCAGGAATGCAAGCCTCTTTCCCCAGGAGGCACACACGATCTATTCAGAATGCACCAGAACAATCACCTGTACCAAAGAGAAAAGTATCTTTGCCCTCATGCAAATAACCACCAAGTATTATTTCTATCTTTCTGGGGCTCCTTTACACTTGCAGCATTGCAAAACATTGCTCTTTGATTCAGTGACAGAAAATATATAACATGATACCACCTTTCTCGCCACTTACCCATCAGAGATACCATATTTGATCACAGTGCTTTTTTCTGTGGATCCCAAATGAAATCTCAACATTCTGTCCGCATAGCACTCTAGACAATTATAACCAACCAGTCAACCAAAAGGCAGTGGCAGTGATATGTTGGAAGAGCAAGAGCCACATCTTCTTTGTATCAAATTCAGTGCCCAGCTCCCACCTCTAACACAAAGCTAATCTAGACTCATTTTCCCATTCTGGAACTTTTACACAGAACCAAATCAGATATAGCCTATGACCTCCAGAAGCTCTGAGTCATTCTACAAACAATTATGAAGCCAATTCTGACAAGATCATAGAGCATGGCATTGATCCCAAAGAAATTATGTGTGAATCACTCTGAAAGGCCAAAGAAAGGGGTCTAGAAATTAGGTTACTTAAGTGCAAGTTGCTATTTCAAACAAAAGGCAATTAAAATGCTACTGGTTCCCTGAAGAATTGCTTTCCAAAAGCAATACTGCCAGGCTCTCGGACATCCTGGTCTTCTGTGATAAAATGGCCTCGGGATGGCAGATATCATACTATGGCATTCCTTTCACATTTATTTTCCTCATTACTGTGGTCAAGAAACTCAACAGGGAAGGTTTCTGTGATGGAGATAATGTCTTTTGCAGCCTTTACACCAGCCGGAAGGAGCTACCCAAATGGACAGTTTAATTTGTTTTCATTTTTTCCCTATCCAACCCAAAGAAGAGGTGTGCTGTACATTTTTGAAAGTGCTTTAAAACTTTTGCGACCCTCATTAGTGACAGTGTGTTCGGGTAGGCATCTGTTCTTCTCATGGAGCAGAAGCAGGAGATCTCATGATACCCAGTTATGCTGGCTAATGAAGCCCATTAATCAGCTCTCGTACCTTTGGAGAACACCAGGGAAGTGTCTTTGACCTTGGAAGCAGGTGACACATTGTCATGTTTTATGTGTCAAATTTCCTGCAGAGGTGGGTGTGGTGAGGGTCTTTGCTGGTGGTTTTCCAACAGTGTACTGTTTCATTGCTCCTCCTACCATTTTTTTGAGTAGGACAATGACCCCCAAAGACAAATGGCCTGAACTTGTATTTTGGATCCTTCTGGAAAAGCTCAATTGTCTATATTTTTTTGGCATTGATCTCAAGTGAACCAATATACGAGAGCACTCACCATGATGAATGGCAAAGAGTAAACAATGATCAGTGATCTATAAATAGTGGTCACTCACCAGCAGCCACCATGACAGTCCAGTGACCATCCGGTCAGATTTCGATGTGCCACACTAGCTGCTCAAAGATGTCCAGGCTCTGGCTGGGGACGTAGCTCAGTGGGAGAGCACTTGCTTAGCATGTGTGAGCCCTGAGTTCAATCCCCAGTACTAGGGACAAAAATATCTGCCCAGGCTTCCAGTCTCTTCTTCTCCGAATGACACCTTCCAGCAACTCTGTGGGATGGTCAGATTAAGAGAATACATTTAAGGATTAAATAAATGTCTGTATTTCTGTGGCCCTGGGCAAGGTATTTCATAAAATGAAGGACATACAGTCCCCAAGGCCAAACTCCCAGTGACCTATCTCCTCTAGCCATAAACTACCTGTCCAAATTGTCACCCTATTAATCCATCAAAGAATACATCTATTGCTAATATGAGAACCCTCATGATTCAATGATTTCCCTCCAAATATTTTTGCATGCCAATACATGAGTTTTTCCAGGGGATATTCTATATCCAAATCCTAACAAAAGGAACAGAAGAGACTTTCTTATTTTCTAAAAACAGGAAAAAAAAAAAAAAAGAGGGAGAGTAACTATTTTGGCCAAAAGTATCCTGTCAATAAACAAGTGTGCCAGATCCCCTGACTCTTCATCCAGTGCTCTCTGCTCCACATCAGATCCTTCCTGCTACAAAGCTTTGGGTTAAGTCAGAGATGTCTCGAGAGTGGGCAGGTTCAGGAGACTGCCACCCTGACCAAGTCCAGAGGGCTTTAAAACAAGTGTCCTTCATAATTATAGCCAGACTGACTGGGCATGCGCTGTATGGCAAGTCCTTTACCAGGAGCCTCATCTCATCAAACCTTCTCAGAAATCCAAAAGGTTGGTGCCAGCGCTATCCTCACTTGATTGTGAAGAAAATGAGCCTGGAAAGATCAAATAGCTTCAACAGGTGAACTTCCATGCCTTCTACAGACTTTTCCTGGGAGGAGGAAAGATCTCATTATATGAGATCTGAAAATCAAAACTCAGTAAGAAAATAAGCCATGATCTAATCTCATTAATGAATGCAAATGTAAAAATACTACATATAAGGTGAATTGCACTTGGCTCAATCACACACACACACACACACACACACGCACACACACACACACATGCACACACAATTAAAACAATAGAGACAACTAGAATTTATTTTAAGAATGAAAAGATGGCTCAAACTTAGAATATATATAATCTGATACATTAACAGATTAAAGAAGGAAATGACAGGCTTATTCCAATTCTGTAGGCTGTGTAGTAGACCTCCCCCACAAGATATGTCCTCAACCTGAGCTCGGAACCTGTGAATGTTACCTTATGTGGAAAAAGTGTCTTTTTGTATAATTAAGAATCTTTAAATGAAAAAATTATCCTGGAGTATCCAGGTGGGCTATAAAATCAAGGACATGTGTCCTTATGAGAGCACCTGGGAAGACAGATTGAGTGACTGGAATGATACAGCCATAGGCCAAAGATTGGTATGAACTGGCACCAGACCTCAGAAGCTGAGAAGGTAACATGGAGTGGATCCTCCAAAGGACCTCCAAGAGGGAGCCAGCCCTGCTGACACTTTGATTTCAGACTTCTGGCCTCCAAAACTTTGAGGAAATAAATTTCTGTTATTTTCAGTTATCCAGTTTGTGATAATTTATTACAGAAGCCACAAGAGATGAATATACCAATAAATAAAGGAAAAAAACTGTCACAAAAGTTCAGCATTCATTTATATAACTTTTAAGAAACTAGGAAGAGAAGGAAAAGCCATTTACAGATGGGGAGAAGATATTTACAACACATAGATCTGACAAACGGATGAAGGGGCCAATATTCAATATGAGGAAAGAGGTGCAAAGCAATAAGAAGACAAAAAAAATTGGATGGAAAAATGGGCATTATATACTAACAAGCAATTTACAAAAGAGGAAACCTACTCAGTCTCACTTGTAATCAAGGAAATGCAAATTAAACAGCAAATGAGATTCTAGTTCACATTCATCAACTTGGCCAAAAGTTTAACATGAAAATATCAAGTTGACAAGAATGCAGAAAGAAGAATTCTGCCAGCAAGCCCGATCACTCAAATCTTGTACATCCTCAGGAGGGCCTGCTCAGGTGGCCGTCCTTAGCTATGCCTGGGAACTGAGTATTGGACCATTCCCTATGCTACTAACTGATAAGGATATTTTATACACCTGGAGTCTTTAACTGTGATCTACCAGCTTGTCTAGATAACATGTGCAAGCCTGTGATTTTGGTAAACATCTGCTTTCCTTCTGAGGAAAAGCCTAGAGCTTTAGTGACCTCAACTGGGCATAGAAGTAGTAATTGCGTGTATGACCAGCCGCCATTAAAAATTCCAGACTTAATGAGAGGTTCGCAGGCTTCCCTGAGCAGGACAACCTCCACAGGGGTTTCCACAGTGAGTTGCTGGAGCATGCCCTGTACAACTCTGCTGGGAGAAGATTCTGGAAACTGGTCTTCCCAGATGTGGCTCAATGTGCCTTTATTCTCTTTGCTTTGAATCTTTTCACTGTAATGAACTATAACCATGAGTAATCACTATTTCTAAGCCCTATAGACATTCCAAAAACTCAGTGATCTGAGGAGTAGTCTTGGGGATCACTCACACAGTAGGAAGCAGAGACACAGGACCCTTGCACAGCTGACATGCCAATCATTTTGGAAAGCAATGTGATGAGACTCGGGAAAGTACAAGACTCACATACACTAAATCCCAGCAATTCCTCTCAAACTAATTTTTTTTTCTTTTTGCTTTACCCCTTTAATTCTGTCCTTTTTTATACTGGTGCATTATAAATATGCATCATAATGAGGTTCAGAGCAATAGAAACATAGATGTGTACAATCCTAGTTGTGTTTCCCTCCAGGACCCACCCCACTTCCTCCTCCCAATGTATAATATTTAAATTGGTATTTATAACTTCATTTGTGAACATAGCATTATTTGAACTGTTTCCTTCATTAAATCTCTCCTTTCACCTCCTCGCCTCCCTCCCCAAGTCCCTTCCACTACTGTACTACTACCTCCTCTTATTTATCTGAAAACCTTATCTATGTTTCTAAACTAGAAATCCTCTCCCTCAAAGCATGCACAAAAATTGTCCTAACGACACAATTTTAAAAATCCATTGATAGGAAACAGACTGGCTTATATTTGTACAACAGAAAATGGCGCCGGGCGTGGTGGCGCACGCTTGTAATCCCAGCATTCGGGAGGCTGAGACCGGAGGATCCGGGTTCGAGGCCAGCCTCAGATACCTAGTGAGGCACTCCGCAACTTAGTGAGGCTCGGTTTCAAAATAAAGAATAAAAAATAGGGCTGGGGGTGTAGCTTGGAGGTAGAATGCCCCTGAGTTCAATCCCCAGTACTGCAAAAGAAAAAAAAAAAAGAAAAGAAAATGTCAAAGTATTCTAAATGAGTAAGAGCTACACGTACATGGTTAAATACCCCAAATTTGCAAAATTATATGTATAGTAAAATATCATGTATGAAAAGTTTAAAAAACATGCACAATTAACTATTTCAAGCACAATTATTACCTGTACCAACTTTTAGACAGAAGTTACTATGGAAACAGGAGGAAAGGATAGGATGGGGCAGGGAGGCAGAAAAGAGGAGATTCCCATGGATGTGCAATGTTTAATTTCTTACAAAAAGTTCTTAGCAAATACAGCAAAAATGTTAAGATTTGTTAAAGCTGGGTGGTGAGTTTGTTATATTATTCTGTATACTTAAAGCATTCTCCATATTTTTTAAATAACAAGAAAATGAAAAGTTGAGTAATTTGCTCAAGATCACTAGTTATATCAACCAATCTGAGCTCCAGTTCCCAAGCCTGGGTATACACGTCACCATTTGTCATGGTTAGTATAGAATGTCCCCTGGAGAGCTCATGTAATAATGTTCCAAGTTGATATAATGAAGCCATGATGGTTATAATCTCATCCATAGATTTACCAGGTGGTAACCTAGGTGGGGGTGTGTGGCTGGAGAACATGGGTCCCTGGGTATGTGGGCTTAGGGACTGTGCTTTTGTCTTTGAATCCCCTTGCTTGCTTCTGGCCTCCATGATGTGAGAGCAGAGCCCTTGCTCTCTTCATCTCTCTGCTTCCCCCACCATGATCTGAGCTTCATAGACCTGGCCTGGCTTGGCCTCTGCAATCTTCAGAACTGTGAGCAAATAAATCTTCCTTCCTCTAAATTGTGTGGTCAGTTGTTTGGGGTTATAGCAGTGAGAATATTGGCTGAGGTACCATATATCCTCCCACTTCAGTGGCCTATGAATTAAAACCCAGGAAAATTAACCTAATCTCGTGTACAGTATGCTCACACAGACCTCTGAATAATTTGAGCAAAATGCTCATTTTACTTTGAAACTTTAGTTGCTGTTTACAACATTTAATTGCATTCTGAGTTCTTACAATATAATATGACAAAGGTTTTATAGATAAACTTCAAGAGGCAATAAAACTCTGCAGAAGGAATGGCTATTAAGTCTTAAGCTACAGGACATCTTGTTCATTTAAAATACTAAAGGAAATAAATTAAAAGCAATTCAAGGTCTTAAGATATACAACTTGTTTTGCTGAATATAAATTAGGGGCATTTCTTAATTAAACAATTTGTATATATTGACAGGTCCATTTCATCTTATAAGAGACAGAGATGGTTTTCAGTTTGCATTAAAATATCATGTGGTTGAAACCAATATCTTTTCTATTGAAAGATAAAAAAAATAGAGAAGGATAAAAATCAGATTCTTGAGTTCTCAAAGAAATTAGCTGGTTATGAAATATGAGATCTCCCTGCTGATGCTATCATATAATTTTAACTAAAATGGGGAGGGCATTTGACTAGTTTAAATTAATATGTTACAGTTTTTCTTAATTAAAACTTACTGGAAATTACAAGGAATTGTTTTTTTTCCTTTGGTCTACATGCTTTCAATTCAATTGCACAAATGTTTAGGAAACTACTCTTAGCTTGGCACACACCTGTAATCCTAGTACTTGGGAGTCTGAGAAAGGAGGATAGTAGATTCAAAGCCAGCCTCAGAAATGTAATAAGGCTCTCAGAAACTTAGCAACACCTTATTTTCAAATAAAAATAAAATTAAACAAGGCTTGGGGTGTAGCTTGGAGGTAGAATGACCCTGGGTTCAATCCCCAGCACGCTGGAAGGAAGGAAGGAAGGAAGGAAAGAAGGAAGGAAGGAAGGAAGGAAGGAAGGAAGGAAGGAAGGAAGGAAGGGAAGATAGATATTCTTAAGCATCGTTTAAGGTTACGTAGAGGTAAGAAACCCCTTTGGTGTGACAATGAAAATCAAAAGTGCTACTGCTATGGCTACCCTATGGTTGCCTTTCATGTGCCAGCAACTCTGCTAGAAAATTTGCATAATTAGGATGAAATGAAATTTGGCAGGGGAGGGGGGCATCAGAGACTGAAGAACATAAAGAATACTTAAATAATTTGGTAAGACCAAAGTTGAGGAGACATATTTGGAGAAGGGAATTTAAAAGTTTGAGATATGAAAAGCAGAGATGTTCCTAGTTAGTATAACATTGCTAGTGTGTATGAATGCTCTCTTGCTGCTGTATGGTCTAAATAACACACATTTATTGACTTACAGTTCTGTAGATCAGAAACCCACCATGGTTCTGGCAGAGCTAACATCAAGGCATGCAGAGCTGCACTCTTTCAGAAGCTCCAGAGAAGACCTTCTTTCTTGCCTTCTCCAGTTCCCAGGGGCTGCCTGCCTCCCTTGGTGCCCTTCCCCCCTCCCCACTCAGGTGAGGCAGGTCCTCCTCATATCACATCACTGTGACCTCTTCCACTTTTAATAAAGGACGTTTGTGATTACTGGGTCTACCAGGATAATCTTCTTATATCTTACAATCAACTAATTAGCAACTTTGATTCCATCCGGAACCTTAATTACCCTTGCTATGAATTGTAGCATGCTCATAGGTTCTAGGTATTAGAACATGGATATCTTGGGTGGGGGCATTTCCTGCCTACCTTACAGAAAAATCCCAACCCAAATTAGCTTTATATTGGGAAATTCTTTTTTTTTTTTTTTTTTTTTTTTTTTTGCGGTACTGGGGATTGAACTCAGGGGCATTCTACCTCTGAGCTATACCCCCAGCCCTATTTTTTATTCTTTATTTTGAAACCGAGTCTCACTAAGTTGCAGAGTGCCTCACTAGGTAGCTGAGGCTGGCCGCGAACCCGGATCCTCCGGTCTCAGCCTCCCGAATGCTG